>JANQAP020000128.1:465180-477818 GCA_026874005.2 Erythroxylum coriaceum
ACAACAATTAATAGTTTATTAAATCAATGGACTTTTTAGTCATTTTATTTCTTTTCAGCAACCGCAACCGCACTTGCCAAACATTTATTTTCACGTTTCAGCAGTTACTAAAACAGCAATCCCAAACATATAAGTACTTATTGAAAATAAGTACTTATCATTTCAACAGGTTGATTTCAGCAAGTTATCAACCGCCACTGCTCCCCCAAACTAAACTTTCATGGGGGTTGTGGGAGATGGTTAATGGTGACTTTGGATAGTAATGGTGATTTTACATGGGAATATCTCATTACCCACTTTGGAAAAGCTTAACTTAATTCCTACTTACCAGTCACCGTCAAAAGTTGGGAACAATGCTGTTGAGCAGTTTACCTATCAAAAATAAAAGTTGGTTGAGTAGCAGAGGTTCCACACTACTTGAGCCAGCCTGCGTATAAAAGTACCAAGTTGTTAACTTGAACTGCAATTTCATAAAATTTGATACAGATTATTTAGGACTCTTGACATTAGGTTTTATGTGTTTAGTTGCACAAAATCGAATGCTCTCTGGGACATCACTTATTGTTTTATTTCGTATTTTATGTGCATTTTTAATACCTGCATGAAGAACATATGTGCTTGTGTTCTGAGGTCTGTCTTTATGCAAACAAGGAAATCTCTCTGATTTATTGTCTCTGTCCAGATAAGCCTGCTCCAGAGGATCTACAATATTTCTTGGAGTTTCAAGTTCCAAAGCAATGGTCGCCCATGTTTTGCGAGCTACCTCTACGACATCAAAGAAAAAACTCCTGCCCTTCACTTCGATTTAGCTTTTTGGGTCCTAAAATTCATGTTAGCTCCGCCCAGGTATTGCAATACTTGCATTGCACTGAAATATATTTCAACTACTACTGTGCATAGATCACGTTCGTGGGCAGTAATATGCCTTGCCAATAATCTGAGTACAAAAAGGATAAAAAATGAAAGGCACGCCTTTTTCTGTAGTTCTTGTGATTACTCAGGTTTCATGTTCATCTAGAATTGTTACCTCTCCTTATTAAGGATGCATAGCTTCTGCAATCTTTGCATGTAGTTTATGTCGAGCTGGGTTTTCTGTGTGAATTATATTAGATTTCTTCCTTTTTAGGTTTCAAGTGATCAAAAGCCTGTGGTCGGCCTACGATTATTCTTAGAAGGGAAGAAATGCAATCGGCTGGCACTGCATTTACAGCATCTTTCAAGCCCTCCAATCATGACCATTCCATCTGCAAACACCACCATATGCAGGCCCTGCCAATGGCGAGGCTCTGACGACTACAAATCTAGCGAGCAATTCTTGGAAGCAGTTCGATGGAAGAGATATTCAAAAGTTTGCACATCTGTTGTTAAGCATGATCCTAACTGGATGCAGGATACAACCGGTGTTTTTATTGTGACTGGTGCACAGCTCCTGAGTAAAGGGAAGTGGCCAAATGTAGCGCTTCACCTCCGTTTACTATTCAAGAACCTGCCTAACTGCAGTATCCGGAAGACAGAGTGGGCTGCTGCACCAGAAGGAACTCACAAGTCAAGTTTTCTCACAAACCTGAGCACAACTTTCACATTTACTCGGCATACTGTTGGGGTGCCAGAAAAGCAGGCTCCAGCAACTCTCAACTCTGGTGTGTACCCGGATGGTCCTCCCGTTCCGGTTCGCTCTGGAAAGCTGCTTAAATATGTGGAGACGGCTGAGGTGGTGCGCGGTCCACATGATGCTCCAGGACATTGGCTTGTCACAGCTGCCAAGCTAGTCACAGACGGTGGTAAAATTGGTTTGCATGTAAAGTTTGCACTGTTGGATTACCCCTAAATTATCATGTTTATAAAGTGGAATAGGATTGGTTTTTGTCTGTTCTGTACTTTGCTCATTTGTAAATTCTTTTCTGACTCTTTTTAAGTGTCATAGGGGAGAGCTCAAAGAAAGTTGACATTATCGTTTTTTGTGTTTCAAGTAATGAGTCCCCAGTATAAAGTAATTAATTATGCTTCTATTTTTAGTTAGTGATTGCAATTTAGGAAGTTTTTGAGTAACTCAAGGAATCTGGCTCTTCTTTAAGTAGGTACTGCAGATGATTGCATTGCTCAGGATATCAGAAAAGGGACTCAATTTTGTTACAATTTGGAAGATCAATTTGCCAATTTACCAAACTAATCCAAGACATCATAACTGGAATTCTAAAAAAATGAGAAATCATGGTAGCCTTTGAAATCATACGAGTATGCAACAAAGCAAGTCCAACTTATTTTTATTAGCATTAAGTAGTCTGAAATGGCATTCTTCATCGATGCTCGATTATTAGTTGCCTTCCGGACACTTGAAACGTTAACAGAACTAAGACCTTGCACAAGCAATTGAAGGCACTTAAAATGCTGGCATAGATAGAAATCAGTAACTACACAATAAACGCTTAGCTTCCAATACTAAGGGCAATGATCTCCCTGCAACCAACTTCTCAGGATACATGATGGTTACAGAGAGATGGCTAACAAACTGCAGATAATGCTCGCGCTTGCACTAAATATGGAGAGTCCAGTTTCAGCATTATGTGGCAAATCTTCAAGTGCAGTTTCAGATAAACTTCTAATGAGGTTGAGGACGTGTCTGAACAATGTAGATATCGTTTCCAACCATACATCCTTCTACATCCTGTGGGCCGCCAAATTTTCTTTCTAGGAAAAAGCCAACTGCACAAAGTCGTTCCCCCAGCTGCCTGCGGAATATAGGGTCAACAGTTAATCGTTTCTTGCTGTAGTCTACAGTGTGACGGATAACTTCTCCATCAGCAGCACCTGCAGCAGACACTAGCATTTCCTCGCTAAAATTTGCAAAAGCCAATGTCCGCACATTCCCATTGAACTTCCCAGTCGAAAGACGCCATGGAGTGCCTCGGGTGCCAGAAGCTAATGTTTCACCAAGCCCTGGAGCAATCTCTGCCTCAACAGTATTGTGGTCGTGGTCAGTTGGACTGAGTGTGTGGAGCACAAATGAGAGATCTGGAGAAAGCATTTCTTGCACCAAAACAGCCATCGCAGCATCCTTCTGAGAGACACCAGCAGCTCGACGGCTTAAAACTGCTCTCCTTGTGTAAAGAGATGCCCATACTTGGCTCACAGCAGTTCCAAATATAGTTGGGTTTGATGGGCTAACGTTAGGAATTGATTCATAGAGTCCAGCGGCAGATAACCCAGCCAAGTCCTCGACGTTGGCACTTGAACGTACAATCAAATGAGCATCACTTGGAAAAATTCGTCCTATGGCATCAATCACATCTTTCTCGGGTTGCAAAGAACATATTAACTTCTGGAGTTGGGAACACAGATTGTCCAGTTCACCACTTTCCAGTTGAGCTGTTTCTAGCTGCTCCAGAAAGGACCAGAATGTTTCCATTGATTTGCTAAGGTCCAAAGCCAATTGCATAGAACCAAATGGTATAACTACTCCCTTAGGCACTTTAAATGATGCAGGCACCCCTTGGTCACTGTAAACTGACATTTTAGAAGCAAAATATGAAGGCTGTCAGGACCAAACACATGAAATAATCGAGCACCAAATCATATCTGTTAGTAATTTCTTCAAACTGTGACTGGGTTTAATTGCATCACAACACCCTTCATGCTGCTAAAATATTCTCTAAATTGTTACTACATTCAAAGTCCTGTGACCATTTAATATTTCCACAGATTTGTTATACTGGAGCAAAGTATTGAAACACGGAAATATAAATCATGTAACAACACAAATATTTACAACATCCATCATACCTTGGATTAGGGAGAATATGAAAAAGATGTACTCTAACTGAGTGCTGTAGCAGTAGACTATATTGAAAGAAACTCTCAGTTCAAGTCTAAAAGTTTCTGACTTTATAAGCAAAGCATCTATTTGTTCATCACTCAGCCCACAACAGCTATATTTTGTGCTTGATTACCTCGTTATGCAGCAGCTAGACAAGTAATTAATAGCTGGTGGGATTGCATATCCCTCATATATCACTCAAAAGGTTGAAACTCTTTGAACCATATTAAGGAGAATGTATCTATCCACCATTCCTCCTCTCTCTCTTTCTGTAAACAATACTCCATAAATCAGATTTCCATCTGTAGATCAACTTCTCTCTGTCCAAAGAAATGATAACTCACAATTTCTCATCTAAATTATGCTTTAGTTTATCGCACTTGACAACTAAGTTTAGTATGAAGAATCACATACAACACTCTGAGATGTGCCTTCACTCAAAGTCAATTAGGGAGAAAGAGTGGACAAATCATCAAAAACCCACCATACAAACAAGGGCATCATGATTTCAACTTGAGACTTTCTCGTCATAAAGGCTCTAATATTATGTACCCTTTCTACCTGAAATTTTTAACCTGCTAAATGAGGCCCAAGTATTGACCAAACTCAAGCATATGGATGAATTATTTGAAATTAAAACATGTGTTTGAAATACTTTTTGATTAAAATGAAAGATAAATTGTGTTGAATATGCTGAATTTTTAGTAATTTATCAAATATATCACAACTTTTATTTTGTAATACTACATATTACGACTTATAAAAAATACATAAATATATATTCCACTATAACAATGTTAGTGACAAAACTCATTAGTGCTTAAATAGACTTTTTTTCATCATGTTCAATATTTTTTTGAAGCATCTTATAAACTATGGCGGCTTTTTGACCTTTTTTTATATTTTTTATGATTTTTCAAAATTTGACCTTTAAAAGGTCATAAAAAATAATATACTCATTTTTCAAACTTTTACTGAAATTTTATTGGATTATTCTAAACACTTGGACAAAATTTCATGTCAAAATTTCAATTGTTAAAGTTTTTAGAAGGGTAACAATTTATCATAGTTAAGCTTTGTCGCCAACTAGGATACACAAATATGCATTTTTTTATAGGTTGTGATATCTAGTATTAAAAAATAAAAGTTGTTATATATTTAATATTCTGCGCATAGTTCAAGATATTTGAAGTAATGTACCCTATAATGAATTGTAATCTTACTATAAAAAGATGTATCACATGTAAGCAATGATACTTTGCAAGTAAGTTCAGTCTCAAGTGTGAGTTTTCAAGAAAAAAAAAAGCATGCAAAGAAACAAGTTGATCAATGATGATTCAACTCTATGGTTAACCAATGAGAATTTTAACATGAGGATTATTCTCAAAAGAGAGAGAAAGCCCTCTTGCCAACATTGCAAGCCATTGTATTGACCTTCATTTATCACAAAGTTGCACATTGCAATGTCCTGTAGCATTACCTTTATTTGAAGCAAGAGCCAAAGAAGCTAGCCGACCACAAGCAGCAGCCTTTGCACCTGATGTCAATGCATCTGCATCGACAAGCATTACAACACCTCCAGTTGAGCCGCCCTTGTTCAAATTGAGGGCTTTGTCAATTTTAACGGATTATGTTGCATTTGAATGAAACATGACTGTAACAATAGCTTTTTTCCATAATGAAGTGATAAGTAAATGAATTTAAACCTCAAATGTGTAGGGAGCCTTAATTGCAGACGATGATGGATCATGATGACCAGAGGCTTCAACTGCAGATGAGGCAGTCCCAGGAAGAACCTTAACATCTAAATAGTTAGGGGTATCATCTGGTGCAGAAAGAGATAGATTTACACCACTTGTTGAAGCTTCTAACCTGAGGGTATCAAACAAACAAGGGGACAACGAAAGCAGATCAAGATGTGAGATTGACAGATAGACTTCCAATCATCCAAATGAATATCAGGAATACTCCAATGAACAAACAGAATTGTGTTCTGAGATATCTAGAGGCCAAACAACCTCACGTATTTTCCTGCAAGCCTTTGTATATCAGCTACCACATCATCATCTTCACATGCCACGAAGACAACCCTTTCCTACAAAAACACGTTCAATGCTAGTCTTAGTTAACACGTGCTGATAATACAAGTAGGCTTTCTTAGCACGGGACTTACCTGCCGGGCCCTGACACCAAGATGGGATAAGTGAGGTAGTTCTTGCAGTAACACAACTCCAACTATGTTTCTACCAGCAGCTGTTACCTGCATTACATATTAACCATGTGAATCCGTTGCCTCAATATGCAAAAGCTATAATGGAAATACAAAAAGAACAAGACATGAAAACCTCCTCATCTCCATCAGCTTTGTTGACCAAAAGAATAACAGGTCCTTTTGCAGCAGATGGCAATGATCCAGGCACGATGCTCTTTACCTACAGAAAGGAAGAATTTTGTATCAGACTGATTATTCTTATATGTAAGAAATACTTATACATACATAAGTGCATATGTTTGAAAGTACTTTACTATTGTTTCTTTTTATAGAAAGGAAAACACAGGGAATGGGACTACAGAAAGGATAATTGCTGGTGCAACAAATCAATTACACATCATGTTGAGAGTTTACTGATGCAAAAGGATCAGTTAATAGTCTTGTGGCTCTATGTGAACTAAGGCAATTGCTAAACTGGTTGTGATACATATGTATGACTCCCCTTGTATGCAGCTCATCAATTTAAGGACGACCAAAAATGAGGAACGACATAAGCACTAGTGTTGCTATTAATCATTTAAGGTCCATCACTTAAAATGTGTTGAAGGTACCGGAACCAATGTGCCAGAAGCAGCTCCAGAGACCAGAACATCCCAACCTTGAGAACCGAGTAAACTTCGAACAGCTTTCAGAAGCAGAGTACACATTTTTGAAACCTGGAAAATGACCCTATACATGGCATTCCCATATCAGATACAGTTAAAAATCAATCTCTAGCAGTAAACAACTTATCATTGCAAAAGTTAAAGTTCAAACACACCCGGCACGAATCTCAGCTTCAGCATACGTTCTTACACTGTTCTCAGGAATTCCAAAAGCTTTACCTAACAACTGCCAAGGTCCAGGAGAAAATGTTAATAATGACATTTTCTACACAACTTTACAAAAATGCCAGTAAATCACTACTAGATATGAAGAAATACATATTACAGAAAATAATAATGTCAAAATAAACAACCAACCATCAGGGATAAATAGAATAAGAGCACCAATTCTTTGTCAACCAAGAAAGACAAATCTAAACTATAAGGCACAGCACAAATGAAAGCGGTTTTGGTTTTCACAACCTTTTATACCTGCACTTTTTGTGGAAACATTTGAAGAAGTGCTTCAGAATATTCCTCAGTTAGCCTTCTTGCACGATCGAGAGTAGCTTTGAACCTCAATGCCCAAATTATCTTTCCATCTTCGCTACCTGAACAAACAACAGGAGGCCAACAAGTGTGGTATATGGAAAATGTCCTCGCTATGTGTGTTCAATGTCTCAAGACTGTAGGAGGCAAAGGACAAGAAGGGTACCTTCCCTTTCAAAGAGACCTTTCTCTTGCCAGGCAAGAAGCTCATTTCCAATCACCACACATTCTTCAGGCTTCCAACCAGATAGACCTAGCTGACGCACACCGATTGTCAGGGCACCAAGTGGATCATTCCAAGAGCTTACATTTTTTGATTCCACATTGTCTGACAGCCACTTAGCCCCTCCTGCAGCTTCAAGTGCATTGATAAATCTATACAAAAGATATTCAGCTCATGAATAAATACTGATGGTAAGAGATCTTGAAAATATATAATTTTAACACTATAGAAGATATGGATATGCAAAAAAGAATTAGATCTTGATCCAAATGCGAAGCGGATCAAGAAAGCGTAAGATTGACATATTGAGCATAGGGGACTGTCATCTAGATTAGACCATATAATCTTATGTTTATCTTTCTTCAGTTTGAAAGAGTGTAGTTTAATCAGGAGTTGATCCAATATTCTACAAATTTAGGAGGTAATGGAACCTATAACAATTTCATAGTGGCTGGAATAATAACATTCAATTTTGTGCTTCATGCAGGTTATGCATCCTTTTAGTCTCTAGCATAGGTCTTTCTTTGAGTATAACATGATTCACAAGGTTTCCTCACTGGTCTCAAATATGTCGATTGTGGTCTCAAATTCAGCAAGCCTCGGAGAGCCATAGTAAAAGTCATTTATGTCTCATTACACAGTGAAAAACATATAATCAAGTTCTTAGAACCAGATTACAATCTGGACACTTAAACAAGTGTATCAATTAAGATAAGACAAACTTGTTTATACCTGCTTAAAAGAACAAAAGAATAGTCTTCAAGGCCAATTTCACAAAGTCGCCACTGTAAATAACACCCAAACCCAAAGAAGCAGAAAAATGGAATCAGAGGTAGCAGATATCAAACTACTTTTTCCCTAGTTTGATTGAATTGAAAATATCTAAAGTGAAATAATCTAACCTTTTGACGCATAGCTATTGCAGAATCAGGAGCATCGTTTCTCAAACCACTTTCAAGACCTTTTACAATTACATCTCTTAATGCATTCAAAGATCTCATGGTTTTCATCAACTCAAAAGTATTATTCGAGTCTCCAATGCTGTCCATATTCTGAAATTTACATATCCCTTCCATCAATTGATAAAAAAAACAGAATAAATAAATTTGAGCACAATGGCCGATTTCAAGTAAAACTAGCCAGACAAATGTAACTAGAGAATGGAAGAAAGCAAAAAAGGAAAACTCTGGAAGGCATCTACCATCTGGAGAAAGAATATAAAAGGAGAGAAGTGAAGAAAAAAGAATTGCCCAATCACATCATAATTTGAAGCATCAAAATATAACTTTTGCAACCTATCAAATAGTTTTGAAGGAATTACAGCTTTGAGAAGTATAGAAACCAATAAATGAAATACATAGCGCTGCGTCTGGAGAGTCCACATTAAAGTCAATGCAGAAGAAAAGTTAAAGAAACAATAAAAATTCTCTTGGATATGTAGCACAAAGTGTAATTAGAGATTACATATTTTCGCATATTACTGTTGATTTTTATCCTCAATGTTAAATCAATTTATCATTATACTGTGTA
The DNA here is from genome assembly GCA_026874005.2 of Erythroxylum coriaceum. Taxonomy (NCBI): domain Eukaryota; kingdom Viridiplantae; phylum Streptophyta; class Magnoliopsida; order Malpighiales; family Erythroxylaceae; genus Erythroxylum; species Erythroxylum coriaceum. The sequence goes on from JANQAP020000128.1 coordinate 474,153, forward strand.
TCATATGACAGAATTATGGAAGCCAACCAGAAAGAGAAAATAGTATCAAGGAAAGCATAGTTACCTTTTTGCCGTCCAAGAAAAGTGTCAGAGCCGAAATACCTCCTTCATCCAAGGATTCCCTAATCGTCTCAAGCTGTTCAGCAAGACTGCACAGAAAGAAGCTCTAAGAGTCTGAGTAAATGTATATTTGCGATATAATAAAGTAAAGAGATGTTCAATTTCACAAGCATGAAAGCTGCATAAAACTTCAGAACTTTTAAGTTAAAAACAGGGTTTAAGCTAGGGTCCACCACCAATTAAAATTTTAATAACATTTTAGTGTTAATCAAACCTTCCAGCATTGAAGAAATCTTTGAGTTCACGGTGGAATATTTTGAACTGTTCAACAAAAGCTTCACTATATTCTCCAGGGGTCTTAGTAATTCTAGCAAGCATTGCTTCTGTAGCAACTAAATCTTCTGGTCCAGCATTGCGATGAAGCTTGTTTTGTATAGTATGCTTGATTTCTTGCTGGTATTGCAAAACAAGAAAAAAGAATTAGCAGGATGTGCCTAATTGCAGTAAAGACCACTTGCCAGTTGCTTTATGGTGTCTAACCTTACCTTAAGGTCATGAGGGATATCATTACGGTGAGCAATATCTCTAATTCGTGTTAGTGGAACAGATGCTGTAAATTCTGCCTTGAAAGATGGCAAACATGGATGAATCTTTCGGATAACAAGTATTTCCTGGTCATCAGATGTAAGAGATAGAGCTTAAAAGAAGAAGAAAAATGGCATTGTCTTAATTTAAATCAACCACAGGTGGAAATCAGCTCGAAGCAGAAGTGGCAAAAAATGTTGCACAATACATCGATTCATTTTTTAATTGTGACAAGGAAATTATGAAATTATCTCAAATTCCTGGCATAAGCCAGTTTTATAAGCACCTATTGACAAGAATTCTCAAAGCTAGGGACGCAAATAATAAAAGCTCAGTAGAAGCTAGTGGCACTCAAAAGATACATACAGTTATGGGTGACAAATGGCTTCAAGAGACATAAATAAACCCAGTATCAACTTCAATATTTGAGATAAAAATATTCTGTATCGAGGAAACATTTTCTTTCTTGATCATTATTACTTAGAGACACAAGGTTTTAACCATGCTACTGATACATGATAAGCAGAACCTTAATGCAATCATTTTCACAAAGAAACTGCCTTACTTAACAGTTAACACAAATAAAATCACAAGCAATTATCATTCTAACAACAATATCTACAGAAATAGAACATGACATCCCAACAATAAGGCAAACAGATAACGTCAATGACTTTTTACTGTCGTCGACTTTGTAAGAAATAAGAAAATACAGAATACATAACTCTTGTTAGGCAAGCAAATAAAGCAACCATCAAGCACCCCAACCATCGCAAATAAATGATATAGCACCTGGGGTGAAGTATCTCTCATGCAAGAAAGTCGCTCCAGTTCCCGGAATATTAGTCTAGAAATTTCAGCATGCCGATTTGGTCGGTGATGACCGCCATCCTCAAAGCAAGGAATTTGCCCTGTGTTAATCCACTGAAAAAGGAAAAGATCTAAGAAGCCACAAAAGAAAAGCTAGCTAGATAACAAAAAGACCAAAGTTATAAAGAAAACCTTCAGATAAATTGCACAATATATAAGAGCCTCCAACCGATTGCCAGTTTGGATACTTCCTACTAGGAGCTCACGTACAACTTCAAGCTTAAAACAGAAGGGATAGCAGCGTTAACAGAAAGTCATTAAGAAACATAAACATGTGCCTCTAATTAACTATTTAACAAAAGGAGATGAAATATATATCCTAGAAACTGAGACCAGAGATACAGAAACCATACCTTTCTCCACCAGTTTCTGGCACTTCGATCTCCTTCCACTAACATTAAAGCCAATCCCTCAAGGCCTGAAGTATCCCACCTTCTTTCAGTTTCTCTGGCACGATGATCATTTGACCGCATGAAAGACACATCCTTCCCTTGCCATTGCCCAACAAAAGGACTTGATTCCACATCCAAACCCGTACCAACACTAGCGGAACCGTTTTCGCCCTTATCCTCTACTAACTCCACATTGTCTCCTGAAACCAAAGGCAATAAATCAACAGCTTCCCCAGTCGCATTCCATCGACATACCATTTCAAAACTTCCACTATTTGGCAGTTCCAAAATTCGGTTATCACCACGTTCCCATATCATACTCTTGTCTTTACTTACAATAACAAACTTAAATTCAACAGATTCACCCCCTTTCAAATCCAGATCACACACCCATCCAGCTTCCGTCCAATTCATAGGCGTCTTCTTTTTCCATGAACCCAATTCTTTTGTCGATCCGAGAATGACTACATGCTCACCAAATTCAACTTGGTGATCAAGCCGAACGTTAACCTGCACGTTTCGACGACCCCCCTTCGTTTTAGTTTTCTTCATCTTCTCCTCCTCTCTACAACAAAATGTCATACCATCGAACATCAAGCATAGTTTTAACTCTCTTTTTGGTTTCCTCTAGGAATACCACACAAAACCAAACAAAAGCAACAAAAAGAACGCAAAAGGGTACCTGGTTTCCGTGGAGGAAACAGCAGAAACAGCTCTTGTGAAACTCTTTGAGGATGGCTCTTGAAAACACCGGTTGTAAGAAGGGAAAAGGACCCTGGGATGCGAGAATCGAGACTCAAAATGGTGACAGTGAGATGAAGAGTGGGATTTGAGTTGGTTAACGTGTGCAGGAATCCTGGTGCAGTGCAAGGCACGAAGAGAATCCATCGTCTTTTTAAAACCGTGACAATATCAGCTTGGCTGTTACAGAGGAAGAACAGAACAGAACAGAATAGAAGGAAACAGAGGTTACTTAATTTAAAGGGAAGAGAGGAGAGAGTCAGAGAGAAGGAGAGCTTAGAAGTGGAAGAGAAGAGCGACATGATGAGTGAAGCTTGGAGATATCTTCTCCACGTCGTGACACGTGCTGTCTGAAATCTCACAAAACAATAATATCTCCCTCTTTTTTTCCTTCTAAATTTACCTGCAAAAATTTATATTAAAAGAATAAATATTTTTTTAAAAACTCATTATTAAATTTATATAATTAGTTATAATAATAGATCAATTAATAAAATGGTTAATTATAAAAAAAATCTTTAACTTTACTAAATTGTATAATATTAACTCAACTCGGCTTTAATTTCGACATTAGACTTTTTGTACCACTTAACCTATTCCAACTCTCTTTTCATCTTAAAATAATGTCATTTTAAATTTATAAATTATTAATTTGATGTATAGGTTATATTTGTAAAAAATTAAAAGTTTAAATATTTAAGTATCCCTTTTTTAAGTTTTAAGTTAATATTGTAAAATTTAGGTTTAGTTTGAGAAGCGGTAGTGGTTGATAACCTGTTAAAATTAACATGCTAAATGACTCAATAAGTACTTATATATTTGAAATTGCTATTTTGATAACTGCTGAAACGTGAATATAGGTGTTTGGTAAGTGCGATTGCGGTTGCTGAAAAGAGATAATATGACTAAAAAGTCTATTGATTTAATAAAATATTAATTGCTGTATAAAAAATTAAAAATATATAATATTAGTCATATAAATTTTAAATTATAAATAATAAAATATTAAATTAAAATA
>JANQAP020000128.1:515798-526360 GCA_026874005.2 Erythroxylum coriaceum
TAAATACATATATGCATAATGTATATGTTATGTAAATATGAAAAATAAATAAAAAGTTTAAAAAGTATAAATACATATATGAATAATGTATATATTATGTAAATATGAAACTTAAAATAAAAAGTTTATAATTTATGAATTTTAAAAAATACAACAAATATTTTTTAAAATTGTCTTAAAAAATTTTTAAAATACATTAAAAGCCCGAGCCAACTATGGCTAGCCTGCCAGGGCCACGGGCCTGCCGGTGTCCGCCAGCCCATGGGCCAAGGGCCGTTTTGGGCCCACATAGGTCGTGGGCTAGGCTCGTCGGCAAAATTTTTCGGTCGAGCCGGGCCAGGCCATCGACAACCTGAGCCCAGCCCAACCTGTTGACACTTTGGTTTTCTTAATGGAACAAGCTTTGCTCTAATTGCCAATGCGATGAGAGGCCCAGATATAAATCCTCGAACTTCTATTCCTAAAAAAAGAATTTAAATCATATAATATGAAATTTTATTTCTTAACTGTTTTCACTACAAATGCTATTGAAAATCAGTAAATTTTAAGTTTCAAACTTTACAATTTATAGGTGCATCAGATGTTGTAAGGCCCCAAATTGTACCCTAAACGAAATGTTACATGTTCATGTAAGTATATAAATGATAGGTTTTAAAATTATGATATGATTGAGAATTCCATATGACTTAATTATGTTTTAATGAATCATACTTGAAGAATTGGAATTAAATTGTCATCATAGAGACTTAAGATATGAATGTTGAACCCGGGGTCTCGGAAAATATGTCATGGATACTTTACATAAGGTTTGGTGAATTTTGTTTGTAATCCATCTTGTATGCAATACAATGTATGTTTGCTCGAATTGGTTTTTAAGGAAGATTTCAAATGCTTTGGTTTGTTTATACTGTTTTGTATGGTATCCATATATTCTTCCAAAGGATATGTGGGTGTTACAGATGCTTTATTAAATAAGTGAACTCATATTCACCATTATGAAAGATCAATCCTTCTGGATCACCAAAGTAAATGCATATGCTTCACCTGCATAGTATGAAAATGCAGAGATCTTGATATGTGTAGATTGGTACAAGGTGAGCCAACAAAACAGTTTAATTTACGGCATGCAATACAAAGGGTTTAATTGAGCAATTCATATTCTCAATAAGCATCTAACACTTATAGTGAAGAACAAAACCCCAAAAGAATTTTAGAGCATATTTAAATCATCAGTGGCTTAATTTAAAGTATTTGGATGTGTATCTCATGTTCATAGTCAAAATTACAAAAGGACAAAGCTTGACAATAAAAGTATAAGATATGTCATATTTCACTTTCTCCGTCAGCTTATTAAAGATAAAGTTATAAAGTTGGTCCATTTTCATATCTAAGAACAAGTTACAAATATAATGATAGTCATTAAAACTTATTTTGTTCATAAAGTTTAGAATTGATATTCAATTTAAAGGAACAAATTAAATTTTCCAGAGTTTAACTAGTCTTTAACTTTTTTTAGTTTATGACTTAGTGACTTGAGAAACCACTATTCTTTAAGGATAAAGTATTTAATAAAAGTAAGTTCTTCTATATCTTATTTTAACCTATAGAATTATTAAAAAAATGAATATGTGTATTTCCTCGTTTCTAGCCTCTTTCACACATATTCTTCACATAACATATTCCAAAATCATTCCTGTGTTATTTCATACACTATTATTGACCAAAAAGAAAATCCAACAAAAGAATATGTAATAAGCAATAAAAAACAAAAATTTATAAAGAGCGGTAACTTGATCTTGACTTTACTAAATATTGTGTCTAAAGATATACGATGAACTAAACTTCTTTGCTCTCGATATACTTGAATTAACATGAACTATTATTCTTTATTATTTCAAATTAATCAATTTGCTTATGAGGTTATACATTTTATTTACAAATCCGATGCTATGTTCAAATGTTCTTTTTTATTTTGATTTTAGTTTAGTGTCTTTCCTACTGTACTAAATTTAGATTTAGAATGATTTGTTCTAAGAGACATTTCATCAAACAACTCACAGACAACTCTAATTATCTCTAACTAATAACAAAACAACTACATTTTTTCATTATTTGCCAACAACATCACATTTAAACAACAAATAAACCAAAAATTTAATAAAAAAACGTATAAACCAACAATCATAACAAAACCCACCACTCAACACCGACCTATGGTATACATATATATAAGCATCTAAGACCTTCATTTTTTGGAGAAAAAATAAACTCAATAGAAACGTTACCTGAAAATGATGCACGATGAACCAAAAACTAAGTAGAAATCAAGGGTGGAAGCAAGGAAATCACAAAGAACACCATTGGAAACAAAAATAGCAGAGGTGGGAAAGAAAAATAGCAGGGGAGTTAGTTTAAAAACGATGATGATAAAGCGACGTTGTTTGGATTAAAACCAGACGATGTCGTTTTATTTATGAACAATTCAACTTTTATCGACAGAACCTTTTTTCTGTCGGTATTCAATTTCACCATTTTTCCCGCCAACTGTTGCCGCCTAATTTTGTGACGAAATTTTGTATTCCGTCGCTATAGTACAATGGAAAACTCATGGGTATATTTTCCCTCGACGTTTACAGATGAATGTTATATCCTTCGGTAAATTTATCAATATTACCGACAGAAGGTCATTTTCCGTTGCTAATTATTGACATAATGTATTCCGCCGATAATATTCCGTCAGTAATTTGTTATTTTCTTGTAGTGAGAGGAAGAAGAACAATGGGGACAGTCGCTAATTGAATTGCTAAAAGCCTTGCTTTTTAAGTTCTTGCTGAAAAATAAGAAGCTGATGATGGTGAAGAAGATGGGGCTTTTAATAAGAAGGAGAAAGTATATTTTTTAACTAACAAAAGTATGTGTGTAATTCTTTCACATTCTCCGATCCTTTCTTTTTCTTAATTTAAATAAACCTTCTGCACTTCATTATTCGAAGAATGCAAGTCTTATGAGTTCTGTTTCTTTTTGTCATTGCAAGAGATTAAGGAACTGAGTTCTGAAACTTATGATGACGCTTCAACTTCATTACAGATGGACCTCTGTATCAAAGTTTTGTTGTTACTCCAAAAACTACGACACCAATCCTATCAGATCTTGTGGTTTGCAAGAATCCAAAGTATTCCGTTAAGCTAAACAGCCATGATATTTCAAGCATTGGAAAGTGAAAGCCACGGGACGGGGACGGGAGACAAAGAAAGAGAGCAGAAGCAGCAGAAGGATGAGACAAAAATGGTCGTGGCAAAGAAAGAGTGATAGAAACTTTACGTAAGCTTGTAGACAAAAGTAAGACCACGTTATGAGGTAGGAATGTGTTGGGAGCCATTTTGGTCTGATATTGTCTTTGCATTTGTCTTAACTCGTCATGCTCTCCTTTAACATTCTTCCTCTACTTCCCACTCGTAGCTTCTCTTTGAGGACCACACCATTGTCACCGTGTGTGGTTATGTTTCTCTCTTTCCGGAGTGAGCAGAGGTGTGGTTTTTCGTTTTATGTCCAGCCAGGCATCATCTAACAGTTCATCAACAGTAGATTTCTGCTGGAGCATAACTTCTCATAGCTTATCTTTCTTGGTTGTTAAATCCATAGCCAACAAAGGCAAGAAAATAAGCGCTGCTAACAAATGGGGTTCTTGCATTATTTGCTATATTTGCTCACATTGTTTGCTCTTCTAAAGGGTTGCATCGGCAGTTATGATGTATCTCACCAACTCAACGACGATGTTCTAGGCCTAGTTGTTTTCAAGTCAGGCCTTAAGGACCCATCTTCCTATCTGAGCTCCTGGAATGAAGACGATGGCTCTCCTTGCTCATGGAAGTTCATAAAGTGCAATCCAGTTACTGGCAAAGTCTGTGAACTGTTACTTGATGGGTTGGGTTTATCAGGAAAACTGGGTAAAGGGCTTCAAAAGTTAAGGTACTTGAAGGTATTATCACTTGCATATAACAACTTTAGCGGAACTATCAGTCCTGAAGTCGGTCTCATTGGTAATCTTGAAAGACTTAACCTCAGTCACAATAGCCTTTCAGGTCTCATTCCATCTTCTCTTGTAAATGGCGGATCCACCAAATTTATTGATCTTTCTGAGAACTACCTCTCAGGTCCACTCCCTGATGAATTTTTCTTAAACTGTACCTCTCTACATTACCTTTCTTTAGCTGGAAATGCGCTTCAAGGGCCATTACCTAACATGGCGAGCTGCTCTTCTTTGAACTATCTCAATCTCTCCAACAACCAGTTATCTGGTAACCCAGAATTTTTGTCTGGAATTTGGTTACTTAAAAACCTTCAAACTTTGGATCTCTCGTATAATGCATTTTCAGGGTCAGTACCTAATGGGATATCAGCAATTCACAACCTGAAAGATATCAAGTTACAGAGTAACCAATTTTCAGGAAAACTACCCATAGATATTGGCCTGTGTCCACACTTGAGAATGTTGAATTTAAGTGACAATCACTTCAGTGGATCCTTACCTGAGTCCATTCAGAGACTCAGTTCCATCAGCTATTTCAGTTTATCCAACAACATGTTGACAGGAAATTTCCCTCAGTGGATCAGCAACCTTAAGCGTCTTGAATTCTTAGACTTGTCGAGCAATGAACTAACTGGAAGCCTCCCATCATCACTTGGTGACCTGAATTTACTCAAGTACATGAGCTTGTCTAGTAACAAGTTAACAGGTGACATTCCCGAGTCTATAGTGCACTGTACCATGTTGTCGGTGATCCAAATGAGAGGTAACAATTTAAAGGGTAGCATACCCGAAGGATTGTTTGAGCTTGGCCTGGAAGAAGTGGATTTTTCAAACAACGGACTGGCAGGTTCAATCCCACCTGGTTCAAGTGAGTTCTTCGGATCAATTCACACATTGGACCTTTCAAGGAACAATCTTTCTAGATATGTTCCAGCAGATTTCCGTCTCTCATCCAGTCTTAGATACCTGAACTTATCCTGGAACAACCTTAAATCAAAAATGCCACCAGAACTAGGTTACTTCAAGAATCTAACAGTTCTGGATCTTCGAAACAGTGCGTTGTTGGGTTCAATACCTACAAGTATATGCGTGTCTAGCAGCTTGAGCATTCTTCAGTTAGATGGCAATTCATTCATTGGCCCCATTCCTGAAGAGATAGGAAATTGTTCGTCACTCTCCTTACTGTAAGACTTCTTCTACTTTTGGTTGTTCACATACAATCATCTTGCTTGAAATAACATTCCATTGACGCTAAAAGAAAGTTGAAAAAGATTGAAATGAAGAAAGAAATAAGTAAAGCTTAACCACATGTTAGAACTACTACAGTGTGGCCTTTCAAAGCAATGTTCTATTTTTGCTATCTGATCACTTATTTTGTCGGGGTTGTTTCCATTTATTAGTTTTCTTGATTTTGTTGTGAATTATTGTTGTTTCTAATGTGAATGTCTTAAATTCTTTTATCTCTTCACATCTCTGCAGGAGCTTGTCGCACAATAGTCTAAGTGGTCATATTCCGCAGTCAATGACGAAGCTGCATAAACTTAAGATTCTCAACTTGGAATTCAATAACCTGGGTGGGGAAATACCACAAGAGCTTGGAAAATTGGAGAATCTTCTTGCTGTAAATATATCCTACAACATGCTAACAGGAAGACTTCCTGTTGGGGGCATATTTCAAAGCTTGGATCGCAGTTCTTTACAGGGGAACTTGGGTCTTTGCTCACCTTTGTTGGAAGGACCATGTAAGATGAATGTCTCCAAGCCTCTAGTCATTGATCCATATGCATACGGCAACCAAGTGCAGGGAAATAGGCCGAGAGATGATTCCTCCAACTCAAAAATATTCCACCACCACAGGTTCCTCAGTATTTCTGCTATCATTGCAATTTCAGCAGCTTTGCTGATTGTCGTTGGGGTCATAGTTATCAGCCTGCTAAACATATCAGCTCGCAGAGCATCGAATTTTATAGAAAGTGCCCTGGAAAGTATATGCTCCAGCTCTTCCAAAATAGAAAGTTTGACCTCGGGAAAACTTGTTTTCTTTGATTCAAAACCATCCCTTGATTGGGTCAGCAATCCAGAATCACTCCTTAACAAGGCTGCTGAGATGGGTGAAGGGGCTTTTGGAACTGTTTACAAGGTTTCCTTGGGTTCACAGGGAATAGTGGCAGCAATCAGAAAACTTGTAACTTCAAATATTATCCAGCATCTGGAAGATTTTGATCGAGAAGTTCGAGCTTTGGGAAAAGCTAGGCATCCAAATATCGTACCTTTGAATGGCTACTACTGGACTCCTCAGTTACAGCTATTGGTATCAGAGTATATACCCAGTGGCAGCCTGCAAACCAAATTCCATGAGAGGCTACCTTCTTCATCATCTCTGACTTGGACTAACAGGTTGAAGATCATCCTAGGAACAGCAAAAGGACTAGCTTATTTGCATTCTTTCCGTCCACCAATCATTCACTACAACATAAAACCAAGTAACATTCTTCTTGATGAGAACTACACCCCAAAGGTCTCGGATTTTGCACTTGCGAGGCTCTTGACAAGGCTTGATACGCATTTTATGAATAACAGATTCCAGAGTGCACTGGGATATGTAGCACCAGAATTAGCATGCCACAGCTTGAGGGTCAACGAGAAATGTGATGTATATGGTTTTGGAGTTCTAGTCCTTGAGCTTCTCACGGGAAGAAGGCCAGTTGAATATGGTGAAGACAATGTGTTAATCTTGAATGAAAATGTCAAGACCTTGCTTGAACAAGGGAATGTCTGGGATTGTGTTGATCCAAGCATGGGGGAGTACCCAGAGGATGAAGTCTTGCCTGTGCTTAAGTTGGCCCTATTGTGTACTTCTCAAATACCATCAAGCAGGCCTTCCATGGCTGAGGTGGTGCAAATATTGCTGGTCATCAAGACCCCAGCTCCACAAAGAACGGATTTCTATTGAGAATGATGCTTGTTTGTTCATTTTAGCTTGAAAACTGCAACATATTTCTTACTCAATCTGCAACTTGTTTCTTCTTGTATCATCTTCTCCTTCATTTACAGGAATTGCCTGCTTCCATTCCGTTCTAAAAGAATTATCTTCTGCGCAACTGCATTATTATCTTCTTTTAGATCCATGGTTGCCATTAAAGCAATTCACAGTTCTATTTTGCAAAATCTTTACTAACTCCAAAAAACAAATAAAAAAACACAGATTTGAATGAAAATCTAGAAGAAACAGGAACTGATTTTGAGAAAAGTCAAAAGGGAACAAACAAATAGAAAAATCTTTCATTGAATTATTGGTCTTGAAGGAGTAAACATGTCATGAAAACTCCAAAATCGAATTGAACTCATATCCATGTTTCTACTTCATAACAAAATATCATTGTCTATACCTGATGTCTACTTTGCCATACATGTCTGTCTGACAGATTTGTCATCTTACTTCAAATCTTGGACCACATCCCCATTCACAATGTCTTTTCACTTGTTTGAAAGAAGGGAAAGGTAATTGTCGAGACTTATGAAGAACCATAGCTGACAGGTGCATGGCTGCCAAAAAGCAAAGGCGGGAAGACAAACTATGAATTCCACTTCCAGCTGTATACCTTCATAATTCCCAATGCCAGAATTCATACTACAAGTCTTGTGTCGCATGCAATGTCTCATTTGTCATTCCAACCACCCAACAACTTGAAGAACTGTTTAATTCACAAAGACACCGATTGCATAATGTTCTAAATCTGTAATTTATGAGAGTTAGAACAAGGTTCTGGAGATAATAGTCAGGAGTGAAGGGAAAACAATAATACGACATTAAGGAAAAAAAAATCGAAAGTATAGAACTATAGATCCAGAAGAGTACTATCAAATGTTGTTCGAACTCTACAACGGAGAAAAGCTGGCACTCAACTTTATTTTTAGAGAAGCATTAGTCAGCCACCATAGGCGACGGCAGCCGTCGGGTAGAAGGCCTGATCAGTAGTGTTGTGAACCATTGAGATAAAGCAAATACGCATAGTGAGGACTAAACTAGGAGTCAGATCCCAAGGCTTTGTTTGGAAAAGCGGATTCAAATATTATGTGAGAATTGAAGTTGGAATTTCATAACCAAAAACAATTTTCTATGATAAAATGATCATACGATTTATTGTATTGACATATGCAACGTAGTTTTGAAAACAGTCTCTCTACTAGTTACGAATAAGGCTACATACTACTAGACTTTCCCAAACCCCACATCAAGCGAGATTTATGCTAAATGTTGTTGTTATTATTTGATATATGCGACGTAGTCTAGTTCTCAATTCAACTACGTAAACCAGTGTTCAATCATTCATCCACATCTTATGAATGAAGAACACTACAACAAAGTTTATTCCATCCCAAATTGGGATCTCAATTTGAAACTATAATGCCACTTTTCAATATCACTGATTCACTTGATAGTCCAGAAATTTTTAGTATCTTCTCCATTGCGAGTTTACTGAAAATAGGGAGTCAACACTGTCAAAACTTCCTTGTAGACAGGCTTCTTGAAATCCACAGCCTGGGAATGAAAGAAGAATAAGCAATTGATTAATGATAACACCAGAATGCCAAATGTTTTGTTTGATTGATGCCAAATGAACAATCTGCAGTAACATCTACTCACAAGGTCAATTATTTGCTCTGGATTCATCCATGACCATTCTCCAAACTCAGGTTTCTCGGTGCCATCACCCTGAAGATTAATCTCTTCCTCCTTCCCTGTAAATTTAAGTAGAAACCTGTATTTGGCAATGTAGTTAATGACTTACCATAACATGGGAGAAGTCAAAATGGTAAAGAAATGAAAAGCACTGGCAGCACATTTGAGAGCAACTTAAATGGGATTAATTACAAACCTAAAGGCTTTTAGCCAGAGTTGGAATCAGTACAGACACGAATTGATATACATCACTCGGCTAAATGGCTGAAGAATTGGTGTGTATGAAGTAATTATTGAATCATAGTAGACCAAACCGCTCAGATACTCACCACTTTTGTGCCTGACCTTTCCAGTCAGATCCCCACTGTTGATTGAGCTTTTCTCTAACATGCGGTGGAAAGTCGTAGGTCAACCAATATGGCACCTGTACATATAATCCATCCAGTTTATACTTGGAAGTTGCTCAGAATTTAAAAGGAAAATTGAGGGATACATTGATCAAACCAGAAGATCTCATTCAACTTTGGCACCAAAAATATCCACAACTTATTATAGATGAGTCAACCATTAGAAGATTGCCTGATACTCAAAAGGCCACCAAAAACAAAAAGTATCAAGCATATAACTAAAAGCCTCATGAATAGCATAATCTGCAGCAAAATTTTAGGCTTCACCAACCAATGAATAAGTACCTCACAACCTCATGAGACAAATCATTGGATCAAACTACTAGACAGACCGAAAAGTCAGATCTCAAAATTTGGAATGAGAAATTTTTAATGCAGTAGCATAATCTGCAGCAAAATTTTAGGCTTCACGACCCAATGAATAAGTACCTCACAACATCATGAAACAAATCACTGGATCGAAGTACTAGACAGACCAAAAAGTCAGATCTCAAAATTTGGAATGAGAACCTTTTTTGCATTAAACTTGTGTCCCCATTTCAAATTCAACCCAGCGCTCCCCATCAAAGCACAATGATAGATTTCAATAAAAACAGATGAATGTGTATGTTGAAAGATTCTATTCCTTATAGCAATGCATGCGGCTACCTGCTGCACAAGCATTGTCTAAAAAAAAGCCAAACTGTACATAGAACTTAGCTTAAACACTAAAGTACTAAATTTTTAGGATGTGCTGGGCAGTTTAGTATGAATAATGAACTAGATTGTCTTCAATGAAATAATATGTTTACATAATACAATTGGAATAGGAGCTCCATCTTATACTGCTTGCAGTTGCTCCTGAAATGAATTGCAAGACTCATGAAACTGCATCATTGTCCAAAGAGAACATATACTTTTTATGGCTTCAACAACTAATAATATGATAAAAGGTTCAAGCTCTTCAATCAGAAATTTAGGAGACTTGGAAAGGTCAGATCATTTTTTTCAGTTAATTTTTGCATGTGGTATGGCCTCTTCACTTTATTTCCTTCTTATTGTCAGAAGATTAGATGTTAAATGCTCACTGCAAATTAACAGGCATTAAGTAAATGTCAAATCGCAACCTTGAACCAGACCAAAGCGCAAGTTTGAGTATGCACATGCTTCATTGTCAACTCAATAGACAAAAATCTTGTAGAAGAGAAAAGCGCATTTAAAGCCAAACCTCTGCTAGAACTTCTGCGGAACTTACTCCTGTCTCTTCTTTCAGTTCCCTTAAGGCTGCAACTTTTGGATCTTCACTGTCATCAATGCCACCCTGTTTCAAATGATTACTTAATTATCAGCATCTCACCCAGAGAAGCCACATCTTCCTGAAAGAAAAAGTCTCAAATACAGAGGCTAGCCTGTTCTACAGGAATAAAACTTTCAAATTATAAAACCCGCTGCTCTATTAATA
>JANQAP020000128.1:534612-548236 GCA_026874005.2 Erythroxylum coriaceum
CCCGGCCCTCCTGACCCGGCCCATTTTTGGCCTAAGTTAGTCGAGCATGGTCAGCTCATTTTTTCTAAAACGGCGTCATTTTAAAAATTTTTAACTTAAAAAAACAAATACCTAATCTGCCTTTGACCTATCGGGCCAAATCCAAACTACGGGCCAATTAGCTTGCCAGCAGGCCAGGTCACGGACTACTATGACCCATTGACATTCCAACCCACCGAGGCAAAAGACAAAAAAAACAAAAACAGTTGAAAAATAAGAAAACAGAGGACAGTAGCATAGCGAAGCAAATAGCAATTCACACTCGCCAACTCAGGCGGGAAACTGGTAATTCGGGGAAGACCAAACCCCTTCCTTCCAGAATCCTAAACCCTAACCCTAGAAAGTTCCCCAAATTCATTAACCTTTGTGAACAAGTTGCACAGTGAGAGAGCAACTGAAAGCACCAAGCTCTTGTTCTCTCTTCCGCCAATTTCAAACCAAAACCATAAAAGGAAAATTTCCCTTTCTTTTCCCATGGCATTTGCTTACAGAGACAACAAAAGCCTCGAAGACGGCGAAGAACAAGAACAAGAAGTCCAAGTAAAATTGGAGGAAGACGGCGACATTAACGTCGACGAAGTTTACGCCGGGACTCCAGTGAAGTACGCGTCGTTGGACCGGGTCTACTCGGCGGCTTCTTGTCGCGTCAGCTCAATCGGATCGTCAAACGGTATGTCGAAGAAGGTTAAAGCTCGGAAGCTTGTTGTTCACGACGATACCTGCTCGATTGAAACGCCGGTGCTTCATGTTTATTCTCGCCGAGGCAAAAGGCGTCAAAATTCTGTTCAGAGTATGTCGTTTTTTGATTCTGTGATAGCTTGTTCTATGAAGACTGAAATTTGCGAGTTTGAGGAGTCCATCCAGTGCGAGATGAAGAAGAAGAAGGAGAAGAGGGGGAGGATCGGGGCTAGTGAGTTGGAGAAACTGGGGGTTGATTCAACTGTTTTGGTGGATTGGAATAGGCCAAAACTGAGGGATTGTGGAAATCACAATGTGGCTAGTAATTCTGGTAATCACAAGAAGAATAGTAAGCCTCGATGCTTGTCAAGAAAGAAACTTGCTTCTACGGAGGGTTGTGAGAATGTTTCGCCTACTACTAAAAGATGGGTCAGGTAGGTTTTCTGTATCATTATTTGTCGTGATTCTCATTTATTGTGTTTGGGTGGAACAAGGATAATCGAAATTGGAGTTGCAACTGCATTTAAAGTTTCGGAGGTGGGAACTTTTAACAAAATATCGGGGTAGATTTATGGCATTGCTTAGGAATATGAATCATATCCGTTACATGGATTGAGGTGAGGATAGCTAGTGTTTGAGAACATTCGCAAGTTCTTATTACTTGACCGGAGGAGCAAACAGTTTTAGGTTTATATTGCTGTATTTCTCAGCTCTCTCAGTCGCCAGAGGGAGGGCGTTAATGTCTATCTATGTTCATAACTTTTTTCCTTGCATTATTCACGGATGTAGAATTTGACGTGCATAGGTTGAGTTTTGATGGTGTTGATCCAGAAACTTTTGTTGGCCTATCATGCAAGGCAAGAACATGCGTCAAAACTTTTCATCTTTCATTTTCTGAGGATACTTCCCTTTTCTTTTTCTAAATAATTAAGCTGCTTATGTGCAGGTATATTGGCCATTGGATGCTGCTTGGTATTCTGGATGTGTTGTCAGTTACTGTTCAGAGACCGAACAACACCATGTACGATAATTTTGGATTGCTATTAGTGTTGAAGTGTTAAGAGTAGATTTCTAACGTAAAATGAAATGTAATTCAGGTCAAATATGAAGATGGTGATGAGGAGGATGTTGGTCTGCAAGATGAGAAAATAAATTTCTTTCTTTCTCGCGAGGATGTGGTGCAGCTCAACCTTACTTTGAACGTGAAATGTTCTGATGCTGATCGCTACGATTATGATGAGATGGTTGTATTAGCTGCTAACCTGGACGACTGCCAACATCTGGAGCCAGGCGATGTCATATGGGCCAAACTTACTGGTTTCATCAAATTAACTTTTTATCTCTTTAAGTCTTTCAAATCTACTTTTTTTGTTTGTGTATTGGTGTGAGCAAATTCTGGCCTCTATTTTCCCTTGCTTATTCAAAAGTGACAACTGATGTTTCGGGAGAAAAGAATATAAAATAGGGGTAAAAGGACATGTGTATGTTGGTAACCATTCATTATAATGCCCTGATTCTGCCCACAGTTAGTAAATTAAGTGGTTTAGAGCGGAAAGTCTGCCTAAGCTATAATTATCCTTGTTTCTTGGAGAGTTGGGTTTTATAATCAATAATATAAGTGATGATGCTATGTACTCTGATTTCTGCTGACTATTAATTCTAATATCACATGGAGCTTCATACCTTGACACAAAATCGAACATTCAACTCATATATTATCCTGCTGGCTATATAATAGTGCTTAATGTAAAACAAGGATCCATATATGACTATCTAACCTGAAACAGTTATGAAATCTTGGCTAAGCTGGTTTGAGACTCTGGTTAATGATCATGTTTAGGGGTGTATTTTCCTGGTTCTATTAGTTTCTCAAACTCCGTTGCATCAATTTTTGATGTCCTTTGTTTGTTACTGTACTAGATGCCTTCTCAGTCTAAAATTTGAATAACAAATAAAATCCTTTCCACCTGATAGAAATCCTATCCTCTTACATCATGGTGCAGGTCATGCAATGTGGCCAGCCATTGTTGTGGATGAAGCCCTTATTTCTGATCGAAAGGGTTTAAACAAATTTGGTGGAGGAAAATCAGCTCTTGTACAATTTTTTGGGACCCATGATTTTGCAAGGTATGTGATGCATTTGAGATTTTGGGGGTATTTGGCATGTGGGTTCATCACGACTTTATTTAATAGATGGTTAAGTTTTGGAGGCTGACATATGTGTAATCTTTTCAGAGTAAAACCAAAGCAGGTAATATCTTTTCTCAAAGGGCTTGTTTCTTGTTTCCACCTTAAGTGCAAGAAGCCTCGTTTTGCTCAAAGCTTGGAAGAAGCAAAAATGTAAGGTTACTGACAAGTTCCCCGCTACTTCCTTTTTTCTTTTTCGCTTTCTTCATTGGGATGCTAATCAGATATTTCATAATTCTGTTATCATATCTAATGTAATTTACCTAACTTTTTCTTTGTTCTTCTTGTCACAACTGATGTCTCTGTAATTCTGTCATACAATCTAAGATTTCTTCTAGTACACCTATCGGTCTTTGATTGATAAATGAAAGAAAAAGTATTTGGGAAACACAAAAAGGTGGGTGCATGCTGTGAACTAGGTTAACAAACTTAAATTCTCCAAAATATAATTTTCAAAATTTCTAATTTTAGGTCCATAATGTCATGTTATGAAAATTTTAAGGTGCAAACCATCTTTTGTTTGTTAACATTCTCAATAGCTGAAAGATTCTTCAGCTCTACTGATACTTGCTGATTAGTTTCCATATTCCATCTTGTTAGTCACCTATTTATCTTACAGCTATAATCAAAATGACCACTGCAACGAAGAGCTGTGGCACACTTAAAGAGGGAGAATAAAAATTTAATAGGAACATGTCCAGTTGTTCTTGAAAATATGTGTGGCTGCATTGAGAATGATGAAGACCAATGCAGAACCACCCTGGTAAAAACGAGCCAGGTTGACTTTGGACTGCCAGTAGTTCCAACGCTGTAGTCATTTAGATATACACCCCAACAGTTTTGATGCTCCAAGTTTTTTTGTTATTTTCAAACTCTGCCCTTTTATTTCCCTTTCAAAACTTCACGGGGCATTCCTTCAAGGATGAAATTTAGGTTAGATAACTTCTGTTTATCAAATGGAATATTAAACCCTAAGTTAATCGGGCCAAATTGTGAGTTGATGGTTTTTGAAAGTTGACAATTAGTTTTTCATGTTAATGGGCCTTAAAGCGTCTGACACTTAAATCTTATATTAGTGTTCCTTTAGCCTCATATAAACCTGACGTTTCACTAGATACATATTGGTATCTGTAGGTTTACTTTCTCATTTTTGTTAAAGCTGCATAACTGATGATATTTGAACTTTTACCTTTCAAGAATAACATGTGAACTAGTGCTGTCTCTGAACAGGTATCTGAGTGAACAAAAACTTCCAAAAAGAATGCTACAGCTGCAAAATGGCATGAATGCTGATAGTTGTGAGACCCTGGGTGGTGAGGATGATGCAAGCACAGATTCAGGTGGAGATTTCTATACGGATGAAGTAATTCAGAGGATATTGGGGAGCCTTGGGACCTCTCCTTATGTCGTTGGGGATCTGCAAATTTTAAGCCTCGGTAATTTTGAGCCTTTACTCTTGGACACTGTTCAAAGTTTCACATTTATTTTTATCTGAAGTTATGGGTCATCCTTGGTAATGTACTTATAATCAACCAATGCTTGAAGGTTCCATAATCTCAAGAAATTCAACTACTTATACTGTACATTCCTCTCATATTGTTATTTAGATTTGACTTGTTAAGAAAAGAAAAATCTAGTATTCTTTAACTTCCACTTTTATTCCTTCAATTTGATTCAATATGTAATTTACACCGATAATTGGAAGCTTCCATAAGTGACTACTCTTAATTCAATTTATGAACTATGCAAGCTTGTCATTTACTACGAGCTTGCAAACTTTTTTGCAGGAAGCATTGTCAAGGACTCAGAATATTTTCAGGATGATAGATTCATCTGGCCTGAAGGATATACTGCTTTGAGGAAGTTTAACTCAATAGCTGGTAAGTATTGTGGGAAAGTAAACTTTAACCCTTTCCTGAACTTGGTGTCTGTTTTGAGATGTTATCTCTCTCTTGTCAGATCATCATTTTTAATTGGAGTTGCATGACATTTTTTTTCTTTTCCTTTCAATTTTGAACATCTCAGATCCAAATGTTTACACAGTATATAAGATGGAAGTGTTGAGAGATGAAGAGTCAAAGATTCGGCCTTTATTTAGAGTTACATTGGATAATGGAGAACAGGTCATGTTGATGAAATAAAGCCTAATTCTACAAACATGTGTTAGTTGACTGCTGATAAGCCTTTTGCAATCTGTTCAGTTGTAAAATATTTTCATTTTAAGTAGTATTATCTTATGCAGTAATTTGATTATGCACTGTGTGTGTGTGACTCAATATCTGTTTGATGTCATTTATAAATGACTATTAAGTGCAATTACATATGGATTGGAGATGGGTAATTTTGTGGTTAGAAGATGATTGCAAAATGATGCAAGGGAAAACCTCATTCTCACATTACCATCTTTTGTTTTGCATATTCATACTAACTAGTTGTTTCGATATGTAATCAGGTGGTTTTGTTTTCAGACTTCTCATTTCAAATACATGAAAAAGGAACTCTTGCGATTAGGAAACTTCAATGCTAGCCTTGTGATATGCATTTGACTTGATGGATTTCGTGTGACCTTCTAATTGCTCTTGGATTTTATCTCTTAACCCTGAAAGCTAATATCTGATTGGCATATCACACCATATTATTGCACACTCACTTCTTAGCTTATGGCTTGCTGAACCATTTGTAATTCTCTCCTTTTCTGCAGATTAAAGGATCTACTCCATCTGCTTGCTGGAAAAAGATACACAAGAGAATGAAGTGGCAAAATGGTACTTCTAATAGCATTGATGGTGAAAATGGATTTGAAAGGGTCTATGAATCAGGTTCTGACATGTTTGGTTTCTCCAATCCTGAAGTGATAAAGCTAATAAAGGTATAAGACTTTAATTTGTCTCAGAACTCCCCTTCGATACTGATAGTCTAAATAATTGTATTGTAATATTCTCTTATTAGTTTCCAGAAACGTACTGATCAGCTTATATGCTGAACAAATGTTGTTGGTAAATGAACCTTTGGCATGGATATCAACAAAATGAACATCTTTTGATTGGCATGGCTTCATAGCAATCTTGAACTTCATGAGTTTGCTTGCCAATTAATAACTTCATGGGTTAGTTTTGTTGTGCTTCCACTGAAAATATCCCATCGTTTCTGTTGTTACCCTTTTCCCTGATTGTGTTACTAACTCAAGTAGTGAAATAATAGACTCTAGGATCAGCATTCATGAAACTTGAAAGTAAAAAACTAATGTTTGTTCCTTTGACGTTCTGAGTGACTTATTTTCTACTCTTGACAGTTGATAAATTGTCTATTTGTTGTGGAGATGTATATTCATGGTACACTTTGCTGAATGCTGATTCTTTATGCTTTAACAGGGATTGTCAAAATCTAGGCTTTCTTCCAAGTTATCTACGCCTAATTTTACCTCTGATAGATATCAAGACTTGCCTTTTGGCTATAGACCTGTTCGCATTGATTGGAAAGATCTTGATAAGTGCAATGTCTGCCACATGGAAGAGGTACAAGAGAATCTTCTATCCTCATTGGCTGTATCATGACTTTGATTACATTTCTTGGCATGTTTTTCTCTTTACTACTATTTATCAATTTTAGTTACCGAGGGCTGAAATTGTAGACCATAAATTGAGAGAAACTCAATGTTTGTACGATAAGGAGTGTCTAATTCCTTTTGTTTATTTACAGGAGTATGAAAACAACTTATTGTTGCAGTGTGAGAAATGCAGAATGATGGTAAAATCTATATTGCTTTTGCTGGTTTTTGCATTATGGCCTTTTCATTTGAGAGGCATTTTTAGACATGATTAACTGTTTCTTTTATTAGTTACTATAGGTCAAATTAATTGCTTTTTACTTTTTGTTGTGAAAAGTTACATATCTTCCTAATTTTATCTTCTAGTTAATCCATATAGCTCATAGAAATAATGTTTACTCAGGTCCATGCCAGATGCTATGGGGAATTAGAACATGTTGATGGTGTACTTTGGCTATGCAGTTTATGCTGTCCAGGGGCTCCTGAGTCTCCACCACCCTGCTGCCTTTGTCCTGTGACTGGTAAAGCATTTGAATGTTTAAATAATGCATCCGTATCACTTACAAGGAAATGAAGTATACACATCTGAATGTTTTATTTTACTTCCCTCAGGTGGTGCTATGAAGCCAACTACTGATGGCCGCTGGGCTCATTTGGCTTGTGCCATATGGATACCTGGTTTGTGACTGTACCCTGGATGCATTCAGTTATTCTATACTGCATGAGAAATTGAGAATATATGGACTTACTTAAAGCATTGCAGAAACTTGTTTATCTGATGTCAAGAGAATGGAGCCCATTGATGGCTTAAATAGGATTAATAAGGTATGGATGTTGGTTAATATGATCTTTTGTGTTTTATAATCCCATGGCCTTTCTGGGATAATAGTTAGGTTATGCTGATCTTTTCTATAATGATTTATTTATTTGTTGTTTGCTTTGCATGACTTTTTGAACAATTCATTCGTAGAACATGATAGCTGTCATCTTATATAGATGTAAAACATTGTTCTTTAAATTTCTACAATCTTATTCCTGGATAGTGGGATAGTTTACACTTGTCTGCAATGAGTATTGGGCCTTTTGAAAATTTCCTTAATGCAAACACAGGATCGTTGGAAGCCTTTATGCAGCATCAATTCATTCGTAGAACATGATATATGTAATCTTAAATAGATGTAAAATATTGTTCTTTAAATTTCTAAAATCTTATTCCTGGATAGTTGGATAGTTTACACTTGTCTGGAACGAGCACCCATATTGGGCTTTCTGAAAAATTTCCTTGTTCAAAAACAGGATCGCTGGAAGCTTTTATGCAGCATCTGTGGTGTGGCTTATGGAGCTTGCATCCAAGTAAGATTTTTGCTTATCTTATGAGGCTTGATTATTGCAATGCTTGTATACTTCACTCAGTTGTTATCATGTAAGACCTGCAGTACGTAAGTTCTGATTCCTCTCGTGTTATTGTCTATGTCGATTTGGTTAGCTTAATGCATAAGTTAAAATCCCTTTTTTGATAAATATTTTGTCCCCAATTATGGATAAGGGTTTGTTGCTAAATACTTTTTTTTTTGGTGTAATTGTTAATGAAGATCAACGGCCCATTTTGTAATTGAGAAGCCCAATCTGCGAGTCTTGCATGTTGTAGAAGATATTACATGAGAATGCAAACCAGAAGCCTTGTCTCTTACTCAATAAATTTTTAGGCATCAGGTCTTTATGGGCTTTGATTTAGGTAACAGGAAAAACAGGGTAAAAAGGACAAAAGCAGTGTTTGAGGGGACCAATGACAACATGTCACCTGCTGTCTAATAGAAGATGAAATCTTTTCTTTTGGTTCTTTTATTTTTTCCTACAAATTTTTGTCTGATGTTTAAAGTTATCTGTACAACTTCATCTCACCCTGCATGTAGATTAACATGGCATCACAAGATAGATGTATGTTTACATGGTTTACAATCAGACAAAGTAAGCAAAACACAAAATAGTCCATACTGCTCCATTTTTGCTATGTGTTTAGTATATTCATCTATTCACTTGCTCACTGTTATGTGCCCGTGCTTGGGATCAAGTCCAAGAACGATTCTCAGGAAAGTTAATCTCTTTCCCCTTATTTACGTTGGTTTCCTTCCTTGTAGAACCTATTTTTGGTGATGAAAAACTGGCAGCACTTGTCAAAGACAAGGTCTGCCAAGATTGGTCTAAATTACTCTACTTCTAATTAGCTAATTTTTATGATAACTTCTTCCTTTTTTTATTGCATAACATAATAGCCTTATATAGGCAAAGAAACATAAAAGTTCCACCTAAACTAGGACTCCTAGAAAGACTCCTATTCAAGCTGTTTTAAGCCTCTTAGAAAGACTCCTATTCAAGCTGTTTTCATTAACGTAACTATAACAGAAACTAGTGCAGAAATAATAGACTCTTACTAAAAATAAAACACTCCTCTAATAGACTCCTAATAAAACACTCCCCTTTGCAAGTAGTAGGTCCTTCCCACAATGCATCCATATCACTCTCTCTCATAAAACTGCACACGTTTCTAATTTAAATTTTAACTACATTTTCCATGTAGTGTTCAAACAATAATTGCCGGGTAGCATATCATCCTCTTTGTGCACGTGCTGCTGGCCTTTGCGTTGAGGTATTCTTTTCCTTTGTTTCAATTATTAAGAGATGCTTGTTTTATTTTCCCATTTATTAAGCTACCAATATATGTGGTAGTTCGAATAGCTTATATTTACTTAAAAATGCTTCTTTCCATACGGTTAACAGCTTGAGGATGAGGACAGACTGCATCTCCTTTCTCTTGATGGTGATGAAGATCACCAATGTATTCAGTTGCTTTCCTTCTGTAAAAGGCACAAACAGCCATCGAATGACAGGCCAGTCACAGATGAAAGGATTAGTAGGATTGCTCGTTGCTGTTCTAATTATGCTCCGCCATTTAATCCATCTGGTTGTGCTCGTAGTGGTATGCTTTCTAAGCTTCTTATGTGGTTTTAAGTATCAGATGCTTGCCTGCAATGATGCAACACAGTATCTCATTTGTATATATTACTTCACTCCGAGAGAGTTGATCAAGTGCTTGCCTTTCAGATAAACTTATATTCATGAACCATTAGTTACTAGTTTCATATAGTTATTGTAGCCTTCCAAAACCTATGATTTTTTATAGATTCAGCGGTTTAGTTTGTGAATATCTGGTTAAGAAAAAAGTCTGTTCATAATTTCTCTAAATCTTAAAAGTCCACTCATAGTTTCTCTAAATCTTCTTGAGCTACAATAGAGCCTTACAGTCAATTTGGAAGAAGAGGAAGGAAAGAACCCGAGGTCCTTGCTGCTGCATCCTTGAAGCGCTTGTTTATAGAGAATCAGCCTTATCTAGTTGGTGGTTTCTGTAAGCATGATTCATCTGGTGGTAAATTGCCTTCAACTGGAGTTGCTGGCTCTAGATTTTCTTTTAATTTACAAAGGTTTAAGGCCTGTCAGCTAGATTCTCCCGACAATATTCTCTCTATGGCTGAGAAGTATAAATACATGCGGGAGATGTTCCGGAAGAGATTGACATTTGGTAAATTTCTTAGCATTCCTACAGGTGCTGGGAGGACCATTTGGGCTCTGGAGCTTTATATGATGATTTGTTTTGTTGTTGTTTATAGGAAAATCAGGAATTCATGGATTCGGCATCTTTGCTAAGCAGCCATATAGAGCAGGAGACATGGTAAAATTAATCTGCAGTTTGCATATTGAGTATGGTGAAATTAATTTGGATATTAATATATACTCAAATTGACAAGTATATTGGTGCGAGGCTTCTATAATCTGGATGGTTTTCAGGTGATTGAATATACAGGTGAACTTGTTAGACCACCTATTGCTGATAGGAGAGAACGATTCATATATAATTCATTGGTGGTATGTTTATTTGCATTGTGTTTTCATCTGTCCCTTTGACTATTGCTTATAGTTCTGGGAACGTAATGTGTGGCTGTCATCCCAAGACTGATTGATTCTTACCATTTAAAAGCCCTTGCTTTAGCTTTTATAACCAAAATCTTGACTAATTGCTTAAACTCAGGGTGCTGGGACTTACATGTTTCGAATTGATGACGAATGCGTCATTGATGCTACAAGAGCAGGAAGTATTGCTCATTTGATAAATCACTCATGTGAGGTGTGCATTTTCTCTTAATAATTCTTTATTATTCAACATTGCAACTGTAATTGATAGAAAATCTACTTGAGTCAGCTTCCAATGGATGTTTGGTTTGACTAATGCCATAAAAGATGAAAGCTCATTGGCATATTGCAATTTCAATTCTGTTTTTTTTTTCTTTTGCCGGATGCTTCATTTATGAAGAGCACCAACTTGTACTTCTTTCATTTTGTTTATTGTTGTGCAGCCCAATTGCTACTCAAGAGTGATAAGTGTGAATGGTAATGAGCACATTATTATATTTGCAAAAAGAGATATTAGAAGATGGGAAGAACTCACATATGACTATAGGTTTTGCTCAATTTCTCAACATCTAGAATTCATCTGTACTCTTGAGATGTATGCTGATTTTTTTTATTGACAGGTTTTTCTCAATTGATGAACAATTGGCATGCTACTGTGGATTTCCAAGATGCCGAGGTGTGGTTAATGACATTGAAGCAGAGGAGCAGGTGGCACAACAACATGTGCATCCCAGTGAATTAACAGACTGGAGAGGAGAATGAAAAATGGTTGGTATGTTTACGACTTATTTTTCTACTGATGAAATCTCCTCTTTATTCTTGTTTTTTGTCTGTAGAGAACTGACTTGTAATTCATGGTAACATAAACATTAGGATCAGATGTTCATGTTGTTGCAATGGCTTCTAATATTGCCCATGGATGGACAACATTTTACTTAAATCATAGGGCAGTATGAATTTTGGCATTGATACTAATTGGGATGATGTTCTGGTCTATGATCAGTATTATCTTGCAATCTCCATCACCTCTCAAAATTTAACATTTGAAATTTGTTCTTAGATAGTTGTATTATGGTGATTGAATGCTTGTGGATAGAATTTTTGTGAAATAGCTAAGAAGTTTCTCTACAGTTCTTTAAGGGCTTCATAATTGTCATCAAGAACATGTACACCTACATCTTTTCTTTTTTGCCCCCAACGGGGAACCCACAGCTGCTACCTTTTGAATGCACATTGAGTACATCTTCAGGTGCACATAATAACTCAGCAATCAACATGCTCTGGAAAAATCATTTACGAGCCAGTTACTCAAAATCAAGAGACGGACTTAGTGCTCAAGTGATTGGTAGTAAACTCAGATGTAATGCAAACAATGTATCTCTAACGTGAAATCCTTGGGAATCCGGTGACTCAAAATCAAACCCATGATTTCTAGCACTAGACGGGCTTGGCTGTCCCTACTACTAGTTATTCTCCTTAAGGGGCAAGTTCAGTTACATCTTTGTTACCTAACTTCACTATAACTGTTTTGTCTGTTCAATCAGAATTTGTTTTCTTTTAGTTTAGCCACACGCTAATTCTTCTACTTCATGCTTTTTCTACTAAATCTTTTAGCTTAGCATACCAGAATTTCTTGATAATTTGAATATAACTTTACTGTTGCAGTTCTACTAAATCTTTTTTCTGGCTTACCAGTTTCTTGATAATGTAAGTTTCCTTTTACGGTTCGTGCAATCGATTACACTTGTATGCTTCTGCTCATTGCAGAAATTCGTCATTATTTAGTATGCTGGATTTGGATCTTGTGAAGCTTGGATTGTTTCCTCTACATAAACTGCTGTCGTTCCAGGACATCTTGCCGAAAGAGAGTTTTGGAGCTTTTAATCTTTGCTTTCATGCTCTCTTTTCTAGTCTCCCACTGAGCAAATGCAAATAAAGTGATCCAGCTTCCTCTAGCTATTTACTTGGTCTGGAAAAACAAATTTGTGAAAGAAGCTGATTGCTGTAACTTCCATTAAGCATCCATAAAATATAGACGTTGAGTTTTCTTTACTGTACCCTGTTCCTTTTCATTTATTTTTAACCGTAGACGGGTACTAATTCAATTGTGTAAATCTTTGTAAAAATAACTTTTATATCTTGGGAATGAAAAGTTGGTGTTCGGGGCATCTACATACTATGTTATATCTTACTTTCTTGAAATGTAGTACTCTTACATCTCTGCTAATTCCATATTATAATTTAATTTGGTCATGTGAAAGGAGGTTAGTTAAGGCTAATTAGTAATTCCCAATGTGCATTATGTTTCTGAAAAATAAATGTTTGGCAAGAAGTTGCACTAAGAGCAAGAGTGCTTTTAAGGTTTGAGTTAGACACTGAAATTTTTTGTATCTTGGTGTGATGAGTTTGTTCCGAGTATTCCGTTCCTGTATCTACTTTTGCAGTGTATTCTTATGAGCTCCCAGAGCAAACCTTCAATGCGTAATTGGTAATTGGTAATTTGTAGTTCATGTTATTGTTGCAAGTTGTTATGAGGTGCTCACATTGGCAATTCTGAGAGCTTGCTCTTGCACTTATAGCTTATTATAGCTCATGTAAACTGGATCTCGCTAAGAGTTGCTTTCCACAGGAATTTGACCCTATCTTCACAAAATGAGTTCAAATGTTGGTATGATATGGCGTTCCATTTATCAAAGAGCTACCGTGATGTGGTTGGTTTTCAATTGAAGAATTATGGTGGCGAACACTTGTTAAGTGCTTGATGGTCGATCTTGACATCTTTGAACCTAAGCATTTATTGACATCTAATTTCATCATTCTATGGTGATTACTTGAATATGAATAATAATTTTAAAAATATAATAATTTTTAATTTAAGTTGGGTTTAATTAATTCATTTCGATAAATAATATTTGATTGATATATTAATGGTCATGTTATATTTTATTATTGTCTTTTAATTAAATTTTTTTAAGAAAGTGGTTTTTAAAAAAATAAAAACTATTAAAAAAATTATAACTTTAAAGGCATAAACAAACATACCGGAGAAAAGCATTGCATTCGTAGCTTGCTTAAGAATAAGGTTATGGTAACATAACTTTTTCTCTGAAAGCACTGTTCACGTTCTTTAACGTAGCGTTTGGTTAGCGTCCTCAGACGCGAGGACGGAGGACAAGGACATAAAAGTTCTGTCCTCCGTGGTGTTTG
>JANQAP020000128.1:716852-730351 GCA_026874005.2 Erythroxylum coriaceum
GTTAAAATTAATAAAAGTGCTTTTTATTTTTATGTTGCCAAACAGTCTACTGTATGAAGCTCTTTTTAAAAAGTTATATTTTTAATTGACAGCCAAACAGTTAACTGACTTTTTAAAAAAGCTCTTCTCAGAAAAGCTCTACTGACAAAAACTCTATTGACAAAAGCTCTACTGATATAAGCTCAACCAAACAGACACTTAGACTAAAAAATGAAATATAGTCAAGTTTTAGGTTGAGCAGCCACCGAGCCCAAGGCCGGCACTCGGCCGACACTCGTTTTATACCTACTTTTTTTAAGAAACAAAGGCTGCTGGGTATTCTACTGGAGACAAAGTGGTCAACTTCTGGAAGAGCTAATTTGGGCTGCTCAGTGTTCGGTCAAATCTGACAACAGACGGGACTTCACGTATTACACGTGTTAGAAATAATATAAGCATATCACGGTCTTTTCTTAAAGTAGTTTGATCTTTTTGCAAAATACTCATATATGATTATAATCTCTTTTAAGCAAATGTTCATTTATTAATATTACAAACCAACTTTACTTTATTCAAACTTGTAAAACCTCAAATATTTTTAAATTACATTAATTAATCATAATTTTTATAAATTTGTGTAGGTTATT
The DNA here is from genome assembly GCA_026874005.2 of Erythroxylum coriaceum. Lineage (NCBI taxonomy): Eukaryota > Viridiplantae > Streptophyta > Magnoliopsida > Malpighiales > Erythroxylaceae > Erythroxylum > Erythroxylum coriaceum. Next base: position 717,479 of record JANQAP020000128.1, read on the forward strand.
AATAAATAGTCTTTTTATATTAAAAAATAAGCATGAAACCATATTAAATCTAATCCGACTAATAATTGATGAGTTAATTGCAAGATATCAATTAAAATCAACGTTTTAAAAACCGGATCAAAAGTTAAATTGGTAAGATAGAATATTAAAAGTTTGAAAAGTTTAACTGATATCGAACTATTATATTATTAGCTAAAGATTGAATAAAATTAAGTAATTTAAAATATAATTGAAAGAGATTGTCCCAAAAAATGTAAAGTTTAATTAAAATTTGTTAAATAAAAATTAATTAATTTATTTTAGTTTATCAGAACTTATTAATAACAAAAATTAACTAATTAATTAATAATTAATCATTTTTTAATAACAAGAGTTATTAAAATAAATCAAACCGAAAAGTTAAAAACTAAACTAAAAAATTAAATAATTTAATATTTTTTCAGTTGAAACAATCGAACTGTTTGATTTTTAATAATTGTTTAAAAAATTCAATTTAATTTAAAATATCATAAATCAAATATTTAATTAGAAAATTTATTCATACATTTCAATTCAAATGCTAAGAATTTTATGGGAGAATGCAGACTTCACCCTTTTATCTCTCCACGTTCTGTGTAATTCTCCATCATCTAGAAATTGACCATCCTCACAAAGGTCCGGTCTTTAAGCTTATTCAATATTTGACTTTAAAAAAAAAGAAAAAATGGGTTAAGTTACAAAATATTTATTAAAAGGAAAAAAAAACAAATTATTATGTAATTTAGACAACGGTCAATAGTTCTATAAAGTCTAAAGCAAGGGTCAATGGTTTCTTATAATTTCAGTAAAATTAGGTATTTTAATTTGTTTGACTTAAATTTGAACTAAGAAATTTACTCCTTGTTTTAAAAATCGATTTAGAAGATAAATCGATAAGACAAAAAATTTAAGGTTTAAAATTAGGAATAATAATAGGTCAGTCGTTGCTATTCCTTGAGCTGACCTCACAAAATTTTTAAAATAATTTTTCTAAAATTAAAAGTATAAAATAATGTCTTTTTTTAAAATTGAGTTCGAGCTTGGACTGCCCAGATTCAGGCCTGTCGAAAGCCCAACTCGTTTATCGTGTTACTTATAAGAATTAGATTTTGGGTCGGTCTGAGACTGAGCGTGCTCATGGGTCGACGTCGTCTAATTGAAAACACTTGAATATAAGTTATTAGGACGGTTCATTGTCATACCTATTTAAAAAGTTAAACTGTTATAAAATTAGTTAAATATTGAATAAAATTAAAAAATTAATCGATTAATTAATAAAATGATTTATTTTTACGACCAAAATTATTAAAATAAACCGAGTATTTTAATCACATAGGAATTTTGCCGTAAAAATTAAAATCAGTAAATAATTTATAAAATTGATAAATTATAATTAATGACTATTTTTTATTTGTTAAAAGTAATTAAATAATCCCCTTAAATTTCTGCGGTTTAGTTGGGCTGTCTTAATTTACCGGTTTCTTTCATTTTCTTCCCCTTTCTATCTCCGAATTAACAGTCAGAAAATTAATTAAAAAAATAATTAAAAGAAAACACAAAGCAAAAAGCTAATGGGTCAATTCTATTTCATTTGGTTTGCGATTGCGACCAAGAATCCACAAAGCTAAAGCCATTAATTTTCTCTTTTCGGAGATTTTCTCTCTCTGGCATCGAACAGATTGTCGCCGATTCAGATCTGGGCTTGCACTTGAAGCCTTTTTCCTTTCCATTTCGATCTTGTTTTCTCGCTCCCGGATCTGTGTTAGTTTCTTTTTCCGGATTTTTGTTGTGTTTTTGGATCCGATTCCGATATTTTAAATGTGCTGTTTTGTAATGGTTTCAGCTGGATTTTTTACCCAATCGATTCTCGTTTCTTGCTGTTTCTGGATTTGATCCATTTTTCTTTGGGTGTTTGCGGATATTGTGTTTTGGATTGTGTTAACTGTGGTTAATTTGAGATTGATTCTTGTTAATGGCATCATTCTTGAGTTAGGTTGGAGCTTGAAAGATTTTCTTTTTTCCTTTTTGGATTGGAATTGAGGATTGGTTGTGTATTGTCAATGATGTTAATTGCAGGTAAATTTCTGTGCTGCATATATATTTTTCTCTTTTGTACCTTATTGATTAGAGGTAATATATGCTCTATAGCTTGATTTGTTGGTATAGATCCTTGCTTCTTTGTTGAAGGACTTATCAAATTATGCATCACATGACAAGGAATTGTTGAAAAAGAATTGACTTTCCACTCTGATCGCTTGTGTTCGTTTTTGTTTTTGGTTGCCCACCCACAACCCACAACCCACAACCTCCATTCGCTTTTTCCTTTCTTATATGTTTTGTGATTCATCACCGATCTTTTCTTTTATGCAGTACGTCAAAAGGTTGAATTGACTTAGAACAGTTGATACTGTACGCTGCCTGCCCTGAATTCTTGCGACAATGAAGAAGGTCTTTGATCAAACTGTTAGGGACCTGTAAGTCTGCCGCTAATCTTTTGATGATTTCCTTTTTCCCTTGGCTTGAATCTCGGGTAGATATTAGCCTTACTATGTGAGGTGTATCTCTAGCAGTAAGGCTATCTATTAACGTGGAATGCTAACTGGTTTGGAGCCAAACTAAACTTGTCCAATTTTTCTATCTTTTAGGCAATGGATTTCTTGTATTCATGATATTCAGAAACTACATTGGTTAATTGGTTTGTTAATGTGGCAGTAAGAGAGAGGTTAACAAGAAAGTACTCAAAGTTCCTGGGATAGAACAGAAGGTAAGGTTGATTCAAGTAAAAGTTATATCGGATAATCAGTTTATTTGGCATTTATTGGCTGTGGGAGGGTCAGGCCTTTTGGGGCCAGGCTCAGATTGCCAATGCTAGTCAAACTAGAAGTTGGGTCCTAGGCTTTTGTAAAAGATTTACCACTGTTTAAGAACTCTTATTAACTAATTTCTCCGCATTGTTCTTTCAGGTTCTTGATGCAACCAGTAATGAGCCTTGGGGTCCTCATGGGACAATTTTAGCAGATATTGCTCAGGCCACCAGAAATTAGTAAGCTTGTTCAATGTTCTTCTGATAATTCTGTATTAACTGTTTCATTGCCTAGATGTTGATTTGCGAACGTTGTATTGCAGTCATGAATACCAGATGATCATGTCAGTACTTTGGAAACGGATTAATGATACTGGCAAAAATTGGCGTCACGTCTACAAGGTTTAATCATCATAGAAGTTATTTCCTCAAGGATACAGCTGATTCATTCTTTGCATATGGATGCCTTGTTATTCTAGACATTCACTTTTGAATTTTATGATGGCCATTTTACATTAGTTCATTAGATGCATTTTAGATAATTGGAGTGCGCCACTTTCCCAACAATGCATTCTAAAAGCTTCTAAGACATGAGTTGTTCTAATTTGGTTGGTGTCCCAGGCTCTGACTGTTCTGGAATACCTTGTTGCTCATGGATCAGAGCGTGTAATAGATGAAATAAGGGAACATGGCTACCAAATATCGGTAATTTTTTCACCTGAACTCCTTGGACGACTAGTTCATGTTGTTATTTTACAAGTATATAATTACTTCTATTTAGGTATGTTTCTTTTCTTGTATTGTAGACATTGTCAGAGTTCCAGTATATAGATTCCAGTGGAAAGGATCAGGGTAATAATGTTAGAAGGAAATCACAATCTCTTGTAGTCCTGGTGAATGACAAGGAAAGGATAATTGAGGTTAGACAGAAAGCTGCTGCTAACAGAGACAAGTAAGTTATTTCTTGTTTGATTTGTCAAATAGTTTCATATGTCAGTGATTGTTTTTGCCCACTGGTAATGATATGCTTATTCATCCAAGTATTATGCAACTATCGCTTATTTAGATCACCATTGTGCTTTGTTGAATTACAATATTGCATTTGGGAGAAAATACCCATCATTAATGTAAAATGTTCTATTTCAAAGGTTCCGAACTCCATCAACAGGCGGGATGTACAGGCCTGGTTCGGGAGGGTATGGTGATAGATATGAGGATGACCGCTATGGAAACAGGGATGATGATCGAAATGGTTATGGGAGAGATAGAGATTACAACTATAAGGATGATGATCGTTATGGAAGATATGGAGACTCATACAGTCGGGATGGAGACCGCTATGGTAGAGAATATGAAGACCGCTACAGCAGAGATGGTTATAGAGATGATGATTATCAGGGAAGAAGTCAAAGTGATGATGGCTATGGTTCACGGGGAAGGAGTGCAGATAGAGAGAGAAACCATGGTTATGATGATGATGGTCAACCATCAGCACAGTACTGTTCCCTCTAGCTTTATAGTTTTTGTCTTATTATTTTCTCAGTCTCTTGATGATTTTCATATCCTGTATAAACCAAAAGCAATTAATTATGCATCAATAAACAGTGCATATGAAACTTGAGATAGAACTAGGATTTAACATAGAACCAGGATTTCATGTGGATGGATTTCACTCTGAGATATCTGACGTGGCTAATATCCTTTGTTTGATTGGTAAATACGCCAGCTAAAAATTATTGTTCTAAAATTTATGGTTAACCATACTGCATTTTTATGCAGTGGGAGTGGTGCCAGAGCTGATGATCAATCCCATGATGGAAGGTGAAATATTTTAAAATGTTTTTTGTTTTCTTGCTTTCTTTAAGGCTGCTGAACTTTGTTAAACTCAACTACGAGATGTTTGCACTGTTACTAGGAGGCTTGAGCGAAAATTATCTGAACAAAACATTGGTGCTCCTCCTAGTTATGAAGAAACTGTGGGTGAATCCCAAAGCCGTGTTCAAAGTGAAAGGTGCTATTTTGTATCTGTTCATTTGCAGTAAGATTGTTCTTGATTTCGTGTTTGCTAGTTTTGCTTATTTTTCACTACTTGTGTGAAGGAACAGGGAAACTTCTGCATCATTTGCTCCTGAAGCTTCTTCCCCAACAGTTCCTCAAACTTCTCCACCTGCTCCTAAGGCTGCTTCTCCTCCCACAAGTGTAAATTCTAGCCAAGCACCATTTGGTTCTGGGATCTCTGCATCTCCCGAGGGCCAGGAAGTGGAAGTGGCAGATGAATTTGATCCACGTAGTCCTGCATCTGGTATGCATTTTCCTTATGCACTTTATACTGGTAATATCTTAGCATATGTAGCATTGTTAATAATTATATCTTTAAGATGTGAAAGGTTTTGTGTCATTTAAGGGTTCTATTAACAAGGAAACTATAGTGAAGTGGTCTCTGAACTACGTTTAGAGCATAGCAGGGGGGGGAATTATTTGTCACTTTTAGGGGGGAAATTATTAGTCACTTTTTTAAATAAACATATTGCCTCTATAATCTCATTCAATTCATATTTGCTCATGCAAGCTGCCCTGGCTTCTACTATGGCTCCAACTGTCTCAGCAGTCCCCAGTACATCTAATAATGCTGAAATGGATCTACTCGGATCTCTGTCAGACTCATTTGCACCAAATCCACTAGCTATAATGCCAGTTACGTCTTCATCAACTGCTAACCATGAAATTGATTCCCAGACAAGCTTTTCAGGATCACCATTTGATGCAACACAATCTGGTGTATTGAATCAGGTTAGCGTAAAAATGCTAATGATGTAGCATTTTTAATTGTGTGTGAGAACCCTGTCCCCTCCCAAGTCCCCCACATCCTCCCGTATTTTTTTCAATATGAGGAGACCTTTTGGTCTCACTATGAAATTGTCTGGTGATCAATTGCTCAAATATGAGAACTATCCCCTGCAACGTGCCATTATGTGATGTTTTTTAAGGAGACGTGTGCTTAAAGGAATCTATTTTTTTTCTGAATTTTGCTGAAAATGCTTCTTGGGCATTTGATCATCAAGAAAGGAATCTTAAGAACATCACTTGCTCGTACCACATTGTCATAACTATATTTTTATATTGTAATATAGGGTTATAACTGTAACTTGTCCATATTTATACTCTTTTAATATTTTGTGGTAATAGGGTTACACATTGTTGTAAGTGGAACCCTATTCACTAAGGTTCATGTTAACACACATCATGGAGTGACTAGCCCCATGGCACCTATATGTATCCTAGCTTCCTATGCTACTTCAAATTGAAGAGGCAGGTGCACTTGCCTAATAAAAATAGAGTTTGGAGATTGATTTGAATTTGAAATACTATATATGGTTGACATGGTGTGTTGGCTCATAATATATAGATGACCTCTGACGTACTCAAGAGCGTGTGGCTGCCATTGTAGTCTACTGATGGGGTACTGTATGGTTTCTTTACTTATGCCACCCTAATGTCAAATTACATTTATTGATGCAGTCTTTTGACGACCCATTTGGTGATACTCCTTTCAAGGCTTTACCTTCATCTTGTACTATCCCTTCTCATCAGCAGCCTTCTTCTCCAGCCCCTTTCCAGCCCACTATCAATCAAAATGCTGAAATACTGCATAGTACTGCACCTAATCCAGAGTCAATGAATGAATATGGTTCATCTTCAAGCATCTCTTATTCAGCCTCCACTGTTCAACCTCCAATAACAAACTCACAGTATTTGCATCAAGAACCATCAATGCAACACGAGGAAGTTGACATTCTGGCAGACATACTTCCACCGTCTGTTCCTTCAACTGCTGATTCCCACCCAGGTTTTACAGCTCCAACTAGTCAACCTGCACAGGCTGGCCCTGATATTTATGGAAACTTTAATTCGCAAGCAGGACCTATCGTGTCAGTGACATCTAATACTGATCCTCACGCTCCACAGTTTCATAGTGGAAACTACTTCTCACAGGGAGGATCTGCAGCTCCTATGGCTTCTTTGCAGTTTAACAACGGAAACTTTCTCTATCAGGGAGGATCTACTGCACACGTACCATCAAGCATGGCTCCACAAACTCCTGCCGGACAATCTGTGCAGTTTAACAATGGGAACTTCCTTACACAACCACCTTCTGCAGTTCCAGTAATATCACAAATTGCTCACCAAACTGCAACTGGTCCAACTCCCCCACAGCTCAACAATGGAAATTCTTGCTTGCAGCAGGGCTCTATGGCTCAAATTGTGTCGCAAGGAGTGCTTCAAACTGCAACTGGATCAACTGCTCAACCTAACAATAATGGCTTCGGTAACTTATATCCTCAAGGGATGAACACTTCTATGGCTTCACAGGCAAGTCTTCCATCTTCAACAGGGTCAGTTGCTATAGTTGCTCAACCAGCCAAGGACAAATTTGAGACTAAGTCAACGGTTTGGGCAGACACACTAAGCAGAGGACTGGTCAATTTGAACATATCCGGACGTGAGTATTTTTTACTTTCTGTATTAAAGGAGTTAATGGATAGTGATTCTCTTGCAGGAGTGATCTGATGTCTTTTTGTTATATATGCAGCTAAAATCAATCCATTGTCAGACATTGGAATTGATTTTGATTCCCTTAACCGTAAGGAGAAACGAATGGAGAAACAACCACCTCCTTCTTCTGTTACATCCACCATTACGATGGGCAAGGCTATGGGATCAGGTTCTGGAATTGGCCGTGCTGGGGCAAGTGTTCTCAGGGCGCCTTCAAATACTATGGTGGGTTCTGGGATGAGTGGGGGCATGAATATGGGCATGGGTATGGGTGGTGCTCCAGGTTCTGGCATGGGTGTAGGAGGCTATGTAGGCATGAATCAACAGCCCATGGGCATGGGAATGGGAAGGGGGATGAACATGGGGGTGAATATGGGGATGGGACAAGGGGGACAGATGCAGCCTCCTGGATCAGCCATGCCTGGTGGATATAATCCGATGATGGGCAGTGCAGGTGGTGGTTACATGCCTCAACAGCCATACGGTGGTGGCTATCGGTGAATTTGAACCACCTTGCTAGAAGTGGTGGATGCCACATTCTTTAAGCCGTAAAAGGAGATGACTCTGGTCTCATTGTTGCTGTTGGACCTGATTATGAAGTCGCAATCTCAGTCACTTGTGTGTTCTAAGGTGTAATATTTTTGAACGGTAGCTGTAAGTTCTCTGAAATGTTGGCATTGATGTGATTTATTTGTATTCATCCTCCTTTTTCTCTCTATATTGGTTATATACTCTTATTTGTTTTGAGTAAGATGAGGGGCTCAGATGGGGTTGTTTAGGTTCATTTTGTTGATTTCAGCTGTTGTGAATTTGTAATATGCTCAAAATGAGAAGCAACCTCTCTCCGGTTTGCTGCTGTCTACCATTTTTTTATTTTTGAATATATAGTTCATCTTGTAACTTCTGACGGTCGCAACTCGATGAGAAATAAATTTGGTATCTTCATTTGTACGATTAATTTCAATTCTATTGAATCTCTCACCTACGAGATTCTGGTTGTCCTCTTTTGCCGTGCAGGTTGCGTTACATAAAATGAGAAATTGCTTGGTGAATCATGGACTGGTAATGATTATAGTCTTTGGGTTGTTCATTTAGGTTTTCAGCCGAGGCCTGGAAGCAGCCACGGATGGTAGACCCTGTCTTAGGTTTTGAACTGCACCTTTGACTGAAGTTACGAATCCTTTTCAGGAACCTTGTTTTAGGATAGTCTTCAATGTCAAAACGTTTACCAACATCTAATACGTCATTTTCCTTATTTTTATTTTCTATTTACGAATTGTGAACAAGCAAACTAGGACTGGGAGGATAGTTCTTATAACAGTTGCTCATCTCTCAGAAAATATTGAGATTGGTTCCACTTGATCCAGATTCAGTTTGTTGAATCTGGTCATCGCATGGTGCAACTGTACAATCAGCCTTTTACTTTTGTTCCTTTTGTTTCTTGTAATCAAAAGAACAATTCTTGTATCAAAGAGATGCTTTGGACTTCATTAAAAAAAAAAAAAGAAAAACATTCAACAGACATTCAACAGGCTATATTTTGGCTTTGTTTCAACAAATGAACCTCTTCCTTTAACTTATAGCAAGTTCACTCCAGAAAAACTTGAATCCTGTCTCCAACGTTATCATTAAAATCCAGCAACAATTTGCCTCCGACTTCCTCCGCCGCGTCGTCCAAGAGTGCTTTGAGGTTGACACCTCCCAAAGCTATCATCCAAAATTGGCAAAAAGAAAATTTAAGCTTCATCCAGCAAGATATAGTTATTAAATTATTAGCTAGTACCTGGAACTATATTTGTAATCCCTTCAAGGAAACCAGCCTGCAAAAAGAGAGAAATTTGCATATAGCAACAATTTTCTTTTTCTACAATAGAGGTTATGTTAATTCTAACTACTGATCAAAACAATGTAGGATGAAATAACATGTTGCATGAAACTTGTGCAAAAACACTAAAACTGCAGATATATCTTATGATGTGAAAGGAGAGATACTCAGTGATTATAGCTTCCCTGCAGTTATCACTGGAAACTGATGGCAAGGGATATAACTGGGAAACCAAGGGATTGGACAAAATTAAATAATAACTGTATTAATGAAGGATGGATCACTTACAGGAATCCTAACATCAAGTTTCTCAAATCCATCTCGTCCGGTTATCCTAATTCTCAATGTCCGAGACCAAATCCCAGAAAAGGGACCTTTTGAGCCATCTGCACCAGAATTAGTGTAAACCTCAGGAGTTATCACTTCCACAACAGAATCTTGAGGACCTCTGCTCTGCTCTTTGTCATCTCGAATCCTCTGCTGTAAACTATCTATATTACTGCTTCCTGATGAATATCCTTAAGTTACATGAATCAAAAGATTAGATTAGGTAATCAATCTGCTTTGATTTAGAAGTAGGCTGCTAAAGCAGAAAAACCTAGCACCTACCTCTCTGACTTGTGTGGGTCGCATATCGCTTCTCTTCTTCATAGTAGTCAATAAAACCTAAGATTTCCTTTATTTCTTCAAATGACGGCATGCTTCCAGGGGGAGGAATACGACCACCTCTAATAGCAGCAAGTGAATCCTGCAGATGAATAACAAAAATACGTTTACTCCCTGAATATAATCTCAATGTATGGAAAGATCAAGTGGCATAATAACAAAATCATCGGCATTGCTGTTCTTCAAGAACTAGAAACACCCTTATAATCAGGTATCGCACCTGGGCTCCAGATAAATTGTGATGGAGTAATCAAACGGGAAAATGCAAGTATTTTGCAGATTTAAAGGACAACAGGTAAAAGGAACAGAAAAACAACTGTAGCCTCTTGTAACTACAGCGCATCCTCTTCAGAAGAACAACATGGAACCTAAAGCAATAATTTGCTAGTAAAAATACATTAGTCACAATTGAATTATTAGGTCTTCTAAAGGCATCTACTTTTAGTGTATATAAATGCATGAATTGAGTAATTAACTGTTTATTAATGGTATTGGCAATACATATATATAACATTTGTTTTTCCTCATGGGGCAGATAATGGAAAAGATCTCAAGGAAAAAGGAGATTGAACTCTTAACACTAGGAGTCAATTTTGTGTAGAAGAGATCACACATCAAATTTAAGCACATGGCCAATGTGTTGTGTTAGGTTCAAGTAAAAGTAAGAAGAACCACCTTGACTGCTTTAAAGAACCTTGTTCTTTAGTATACTTGAGGCAAAGCGAAAATTATAAAAAAATTCTTGAAAAAAAGGTGCTCAATATGGTAATCATGCACTAAAAGATATGTAATCTTCAAAAGGCAAGCTTAAATGACCTGCATTGCTCGAATTGAAACTCCAATCAGGGACAGAGGGTAGGCCACTAGTTTATATCCAACTTCTGCAAGTTCAAAAGGAGTGAGTATCGGTGTTTTACCCCCTCCTTCAAGCATATTGGCCTAGCAAGAGAAAAATTCCCAGTAAAACAATGGAAAATGCAGAAATTGATGTAGAAAGTAGAGAGTCAACTAATTACAGCAGTACAATTCCTTCAGAATACATCTCAAGGGTTCTAGACTCTAGCTGTAACATTCACATAGGCCTACACAAAATTCAATTCTGTATTCTATTTGAAGCCTTGGAATTCTTCCAACTCTAGAACTTTTTTTAACTCTTATCTATAAATTCTCTGCCATTTTACATCCAGCAGTTGAGTCATGATTGGAATTTTGCATGTCTTAATTCACGTAGATATTCAACAGTAGCATTAGCTGAATGCATATTTTCGTTAGGACAGCCCTAATGCTTTGATAGCATATATTGTATAGGCAACAGTATCCTTCAAATAATAACACGATGTAACACAGGAAGCATAAAAGAATGACAAAAGACTCCGAGAAAGACAAGTGAAAAAGATAAGAAGTGAAATTATTGAACTTATCCACAAATAGCTCCAGAGATGTCATCAAGTAACTCATTGGGAAATAAAAAAAAGATATAACGCAAAGAAGATAATCAGTGCATAATTAAAAGCAACAATCAATCAGCAAAAGACAAAGGTTTGGAAGCTACATTCAAGGTATGCTAAATATAAAATTTAGCCACATGTATACTGAACTAGCATCTCATTGTCATTCTTTTGGATGTACTATCTCTTGGAAAGCCAATAGAGTAAAGCCTAGTAATTTCACATAAAACTGAATCCATGTTATTGCCTTGTCAAGGTAAAGAAATTCACCATTTTTGGAACTAAAGGGGAAATTTCACAAAAAGCCTTCATTTCCTCTTTAGAAGCTAGTGCATCAATGAAGAGAACATCTGCTCCAGCATCAGCAAAAGCCCTTGACCTCCAGAGTGATTCATCAAGAGACACAGCCTGACGAGAATCAGTTCGTGCAACAATGACAATGTCAGCGTCACTCTCTTCACGAGCATCAATAGCTGCTTTAATCCGCATGACAGCTTCGTCTCTAGAGACAACTTTCCTACCACGTGTATGGCCACAAGCTTTTGGTGATACCTTCAATTGTTAGATTGATAAGCAAGAAAGGTCAAATGAGAACCTATTTACATAGCAAACAATGATAAAAAAAAATTGACAGCCACAAGAAAAAGACGAAACCCAAACTTTTGTTGAAAAACATGAACAGATAACCCATACATGCACGGAGCTACAGAAATCTAGGCCACACCTGATGTATGGGAATAGCAAAGCAAACTTGAATGTTTAGTCTAATGGTTTTGTTTATATATTTTTCCAGTCATACTTTGTGCCAGAAAGACAACCACAAAATATTTTAGGTTAATCCACATAAATTTCCTAAAACTTTGGAAATTTCCTTCCATCAGAGTTTGCTACCTTCCATACTTCTTTAATGTTAAATAGGTTAAGTCTTCCAAATGCTACTAATTGGTTGTAACAGAACCTTCCAGATTCTATTCCATAACATCCTATGCCCAAGTCCTGCCACCCAAAAATTGAAATACATCCTTGGACTAGAAAAATGATCCAATTTCTGTCACCTTCTAGCAAATTCATCAACTTGGGCTGTACACTTAATTTGGATCATCTTGATCTCTTCTATTTAAAGCAAGGGTAAAATAGTAGACAGATTCAAAAAAAGGGATATGATAAGAACCAATAAACAATTTACTTCTTTCAAACAAAAGTGTTTCAGCTGTTCTGTTCATCCTGTACTATCGATTTCTTGATTGCTTTGTTTCTTCCATTATATTATTCACTATTAATAATTTGATCAGAAAATTTCTGAAAATCAAAGACAACCACACATCCAATGAGATGGTATTTCTATCAATCACAAAATTTAGACTTAGTAGATTATGAAGGTATTCCACTATACCAATTCCTGGATTAAAATCCTTTACCTTCTATATTTTCGCAGGGCTTATTATGCAGGGAAGTCAAGGTTTCACCTCAGGAAATACTATAAAAAAAATAAAAGTCTTCATGCAAAATAATACAAACCTGATCTTCAAGAATGATCCCTGCAAAACCAGCTTTGATAT
>JANQAP020000128.1:849741-865072 GCA_026874005.2 Erythroxylum coriaceum
TTTATCACCAATTTATTTATTAAGTATTCATTAATCATCATTATCCTTATCTTTATTATTCAATATTCTTTATTATGCGCACTTATTTTGAACAAAAACAATTTTTAAAAGAATTAATTGACATTACCTATCTTCGAAATACACGTTTTGATCATATTATCCAACAAAATCAATTATATTTAGATCAGACACCTCTTACACCAACTAATCAAGCAGATATTTTTCATAGAACTCAAGTTATTTTCTATTTTCAAAATCAAAAAAGAGAAAATTTGTTACATAGAAAAGAACTTTATCAAGAAATTAACAAATTAATTGACTAAACTTTGGTTTTGCTACTTCAGCCAATGGGTTATTTCGACACCAAACAAGCTTTAAAAAGATCTATCAAGGAACTATATGAAAGAGAAGAAACATTAGATCAAAGCATAAGCAGATATCATGCATATAACAAGCAAGCTCACAATTCTAAACAATATGAATTAACGTATCATTCTGCTAAAATGATCCAGTATAGTAAGGACCTCAAAAAGATCACTATCGATCTTCTCAAAATGTATATCAAGCGTATTAAGAAGCTAATAGATTAAGGACTGCCTGTATTACTCCTTTTCCAATAATAAAATCTGTTTGTCCAATGACTTATTTTGCTACTAAAGCTTTACTCAAACATTTAATTTATCAATGTGATGAAATTGAAGAAAATCAAAATAAATGGATAAAAACGTATGAAGGTTATCTACAACAAGCAATAATAAATAAACATAATATGTTACAAATCGAAGCTACTCAAATGATTATCTTTCTTAAACAAAGTCGACACAATAATAGACAAAATAAAAAGAAATTTCTAAAAGAAATCAACCATCTAATTGATTAACATCTCATGCATTCTTTTATGTCCATGCTATATGCCATATTCATATCATTATTATTTGTACAATATTTATTTAAGTTTATTGAAATATGTTATTTTGTACTCAATGATATTGTTAGTTTTTTGCAATTAATATATCATTTTGGTTTGAATAATCAATTATATCAATATTTATATAGACAATGTTTATTATTTACAGATAGCTTTTTGGTCTGGTTTGACCAAAACTATCAAAAACATAGTAGTAACCACCTGTCCTATTTGTAGACAATATATAGATTTTATTCAATATACAGAAGCACTTAGAAATCAACATTATAACGAATATAAATACTATGAAACTAGATGTGTTAATTTAATTTTTGCAAATATAAACCCTAGAGAATTTAATTTTTGCAAATATAAACCTTAGAGGACTTATCCCTATAAAAGAAATTTTAGAATTAGCGCAAAATTTTTATCAGTTCTATTCAACTCAAGTAACTGCTTTACAAAGAGAATTAACTCAACATCAAATTTCCACTCCTTATCATCAAAATGACTGACTTAAAACAAAAAGATTCAACTATTTTAGATGTAGATAATTTAGAATTAACATAATCTTTAGGAACTTTTCATATTAACACGTTATTGTCAAATGATAAACAAAAACAAATAGCTAAAACACAGTTAAATTTAAAATCAGGACAAGATATTCAGCACTCTATATTTCAAAATCTACTTAATCGAAAAAATATTATTTATTTTGGTAAATTAGTGCATGAAACACCCATTAGAATGGATCAATGTAATGGACACATTCGAATAAGTTTAATAGATCAAGAACAGATAGCTAAACAATTACAAAACATCCTCAAAGGAAAACGATCTAAAATAGGCTATATTCATTTATCAACCATACAAATTCTATTAAAATCTACCTTTCAAGAAGGAATAGATTCACCTATAAGAATGGCAATTGTCGACGAAAGAATGACCAATTTAAATGATCAAATAATTGGAATAATGAATGGAAATTTAGCATATGGAAAAATAAAATTCAATACATGATTAAAATTAGATATCCCTTTAAAATCACCCAATTTAGATGATACAATTACTATAGCATATAAATTTTATAAAGAAGAATTAATGACTATTGAATAATATGCCTTTTCAATTACCTATCAAATTAGTTATGCTTTAACCAATTCACATCATAGTATAGAATTTAAAAATACTGATAAAATTTATATTGATCAATTATTCAACGATGTTGCTAAAGTAGGAACTAATTTTAGAACCAATTACGACCTCTACCTGCAATACAATATCCAATTATAGCTCCCTCGATAACAAAAAGACATTCCTTTTCTGATCAACCATCCTCTTCTAAGTCTCCACCTTTAGAAAAATCACAATCTGTAAGATTATCCAGACCTATTCGATTTCTTGAACCTGGACAAAATATAGAATCAAATATCAAAATTACTGATCCTATTTTACCCTCACAAAATAAAATTAAATAAGAAGATACAATTAAATTAGAAGATATTAAAAATCAAATTACCGAATTAACTACTTATTTAAAACAAACTTTATGAGTAGCATTACTTATTATATGAAAGAAATTCAAGAACAACAACAGAAATTAGAAACAAAAATAAATGAATTAAGCAAAATTCAATCAAGTATGATACAAATCATAAATCAAGTAATAACAAATATTCAAAATTTATAACAAAGTTTAGATAATAAATTAAAAACAATCAATCAATCAAATCGATCCGCAAACATCCCCCGTTTGGTATCAGAGCCTAAACCACAAAAACCACTTGTATTAGTCAAACCATAGAGACCTTAGATGAACAATTTCAACCAGAATCCTTAGAAGAAGTTGAACAAACAATCCAGTCACAATTAGCTAATATTACCCAATTAATACAAAAATTAACATTACAACATTCAGAAGACCACTCAGAAAAAGTACATCAAATAACCGATAAAGATGAAATTATCTATGGATATGAATCTGATGAAGATATATATGTTGAAGAAGAACCACCTGAAGGAAGTACGACTAGACAACATATAAAAAGAGAACATATAAGTGGAGACAAATGTAAAAAAGATGCACAAGAACACGATTCATATACTTGGAATTAGAAATCAGATGACTTTCTAAACCAACATGGTTATCATCAAAAAGGATCAAAAATACGTAAATATCCTATAGAATATACACCTATACATATATCATTAGGACCAGATGGTACTAGTTATTAGAATATAATTAATTGATTCAATTATTAATAATAATTATTGGTATATAATTAAATATTTTATTTTAAAAATATATGGTTACTTTATTAAGTGGTCAATGTTAATATTTTGTGTATATGTTACTATATTAATAATTGTTGTTAATTATTATATAGTTTATATGACTAAAATTTTTTTCATCCTATTATTTCAATATACTTAAATGATATTTAATGAATTAATTTTGGTATGATTAATAGTTATTATAATATAATCAATTAATTATATTAATTATATATATAATAATGTTATTATACATATTTAATTATTAAATATATATATATATAATAATATTATTATTATACATATTTAGTATATGATGATGAATAATAATAAACAATTAATATTAATACATACTATTTAAATATACTAAAATCATTGTTAATTTATTATTTTTGATATAATTAATAGTTATTAGAATATAATATACTAATCCTATTATTATTAATGATTATTGGTATGTTATTAATTATTTGATTTATTAAAATATAGTTACTTGGTTGAGTAGTCAATATTAATATTTTCTATTAATATTATTAATTATTATATAGTTTATATATATATATATGGTTAATTAAAAAAAGGACAAAAAAAGAAAAGAGAATGTCACGGGTGTGACTTGAATGAGTGTCACTGGTGTGATTTAAGATGTCATACCCATGACATATGCTTAAATTCTTTTTCTTCTTTCCTAAAGTGACTATTTTTTCATCCTATTATTTTAATATTCTTAAATCATCATTGGCTGATCAATTTAATATAATCAAGCATTTTTTAATATAGTTAATATATTGAGTTATTATTAATAATTATTAATTTATTTAAAAAATAGCTCATGAATTAATATTGATATAATTAATAGTTATTATAATATAGTCGATTAATTATATGTGATATCTGTATATACCACTTTGCTATCCAAAATTTGAGTTGAGGTTAACAGTCCCAAATACTTAAGAATCGTCCACCACGCTTCGCTTGCGCCCATAAACAAGCAATATTCCATTCCCACATTGATTGATCTGGGATTCGAACCAACGACTTGATGGAATACCTTAAGCTCTGATACCACTTTGCTAACCAAAACTCGAGTTGAGGTTAAAGGTCCCAAATACTTAAAATGGTATCAGAGCCTAAAACAAAATCTCCAACATTAATTATAAGACCATGGAAAACTCAAATCTAGACAATTCTTCAGCTCTTAATATTGAATCATTGGAAACAATTGAAAGAAATATACATAATCAATTAGAAGATATTACACAATTAATGCAAAAATTAACTTTTCATTCAAATAATCAAATAAATCAAATAACAGAAAAAGATGAAATTATACATGCATATGAATCAGATGAAGAAATTTTTGTCGAAGAAGCAAATCTCGAAAGTAGTAACACTAAAGAAAGACAGAATATAAAAAGAGAACATGTAAGTGGAGATAAACGAAAAAAGGCTAATCAAGACCAAGATTCATATACATGGCAATGGACATCCGATGATTTTCTAAACAAACAAGGTTATTACAAAAAAGGAGCAAAAATAAGAAAATATCCCATTGAATATACCCCAAAACATATTATAACGGGATTCGACACTACACTTAACATTGATTGTGTCACAAATCTAGAAGAATTAATTTTAGACTGGACAAATAAAATACAACTATTGTTACAAATTGAAAAACCTTTTGGAGACGTTACAAACAAAAATTCCCTTTGGAATTTTATTACGTATAAAACCATTGGAGTAGTACAATGCTTTTTATTAGATACTGAAGAATATTTTAAAAATACATCTCATTATAAAGAAGCAACTAATGATAGTACAACATTTCATGCTATAGCAATAGAAATTTTTAAAGAATTTATTGGAAAAGACTTAATTTATCATAGACAAACTGTTGCAAATACTGAACGGATAAATGCCCTTAGGCATCTCAATAATATGAAAATATGTGATCTCTGTTATTTAGGCCATTATATATGTGAATTTAAGCGATATTATTATAATTTAACAAGATTAGAACAAGAAATATATACACATATCTTTATCCAAAAATTACCTTATCCTTTTAATCAAAAGGTAGAAGAACAATTTCAACAATTAATAAGTGAAGACAAAATAGCAAACAATTTAGGAGGTGCTATACATACAACCCAAAAATACTTAGCGGAACAATGCCTAGAGGCTCAATTATTAAAGAAAACTTTAAACATACTAAATTACAATTATGTTGTTCTAAAAATGCAGAAATTCCACAACAATATGGATGTACAAGAGAGAATAAAAATAGATTACGAAGATATAGATGGAAAAAGTATCCTAAACAATATTATAGATATAAACCTTTTATACCATATAAAAAACATTTTAGAAGAAGAAAATATCGACAATTTAAACCTAAGAAAAAAGATTGTCCTCAAAGAAAAAGAACTTGCCGTTGCTGGCTATGCAAAGAAGAAGGCCACTATGCAAATGAATGCCCTAAAAGAAAAAATTCAAAATTTCAAGAAAAAGTAAATATATTAAATGCAGCCCTAGAAAAAGAGTTAGAACCTATAGAGTCAGATTATAATACAGATTCAACAATCTCTTCAATCTATAAATATGAATCTTGTACAGAAAGCTCAGAATCCTTAGATAAATCTCAATACCACATTTATTCAAGTGAACATTCAGAATAAAAAAAATTAATGCATATATAGATACAGGAGCTACAATATGTATTGCCTCAAAACAATTATTAAGTAATTGGAAAAAATTAGTCAAACCTTTACAAATAAGAATAGCAGATGGAAGTTTTAAATCTATATAGTATGTAAGTTATTATAATAATATTATTATAGAAAATTATACCTTTCCAGTACCATCTATATATCAACAAGAATCAGGATTAACATTAATATTAGGAAACAATTTTCTTAAATTATATAATCCTTTCTGTCAATATTTACATTTTGTTACCTTAAGAACACCCATGATTAAATCCTTAAATCAAAAATCAATCATTCTTAAAATCCCCATCTATCATACAACCTATTATCAACAGTTACAACAACTTACATATCAACTTGATTCACTTCAATTTTATCTTCTCAATAATATGACTATTCAATTGGAAATAGAAACCCTTTTAGATATTGTTTGTAGTGAAAATCCTTTAGATCCTATAAAAAATCATAATAATCAACTTATAGAAATAAAAATAAAAGATCTAACACAGGAAGTAAATATTCGCAATAATATACCCTATTCACAAATTGATGTTCAAGAATTTATAACAAAATGTGCCGATTTACTTATAAAAAATTTAATTACTCCGAGTTCTAGTAAACATTCAGCACCTGCATTTTATGTAAATAATGCAGCTGAACAAAAACGAGGAAAACGAAGAATGGTTATAAATTATAAAAAAATGAATGAAGCAACAATAGGAGATGCATATAAACTACCTCGAAAAGATTATATTATCAATAAATTAAAAGGACATATTTGGTTTACTACTCTTGACGCAAAATCAGGTTACTGGCAATTAAGATTCATGATAACACAAAACCATTAATTGCTTTTACTTGTCCACCTCAAAAACATTATCAATGGAATATTTTACTATTTGGATTAAAACAAGCACCAAGTATTTATCAAAGATTCATGGACAATAATCTTGAGGGATTAAAAGAATTTACTTTTGTTTATATTGATGATATTATCATTTATTCAAATCAGGATAAATTAGACCATTTAAAGAAAGTTAAGATAGTTCTTCAAAGATGTAGTGAAAAAGGATTAATTTTAAGTAAGAAAAAAACTAGAATTGCACAACAGAATATAGAATATTTAGGAATTGAATTTCATAATGGATATTTAAAATTGCAACCTAATATTTTAGAAAAAATACAAAATTTTCCTGATCAATTAACAAATAGGACTCAAATGCAACAATTTTTAGGCATTTTAAATTATATTTCAGATCAAGGTTTTCTTAGAGATTTAGCAAAAGAAAGGAAGTTCTTACAGCTTAAATGCAGTACAAAAAAGCAATGGACTTGGGATGAAGCAGATACCAAAGCAATGAGGAAACTCAAAGCTTTATGCAAACATTTACCTTCTTTATATAATTACCTTCCTCAGGATGCACTAATAGTTCAAATTGATGCAAGTATTGATACATGGGCAGGTTGCCTTCTGGCAAAACCCCTTAATAAAAAAAAACATTTATGCAAATATATAAATGGTACTTTTAATTCCACAGAATGCAGATATCCTATGCACGAAAAAGAAATGCTAGCTTGTCTCAAAACATTGAGAAAGTGGCGGATAGATCTATTACTTGTTATATTTACAGTTTAAACAGACTCAAAATATTTATGTGGTTTTCTCAGATATAATATCCGAGCCAATTACAATTAAGGGAGATTAATCCGATGGCAGCTCGAGTTAAATCAATATCAATTTGATATACATTATATAAAATCTTCTAAAAATTTTCTTGTAGATATATTAACCAGGGAATGGAAGCAGCTATAACCAATTTGGAAGATGCATTAGCCCAAAAAGAACTTGAATTGATTAATCAACAGCATCTAATTGGAGCTATCACTAGAGAGATCAACCAATTGAAAACTACCATTCAAGTTTTAAAGCAAAACCTCAAAATTGAACCAAACACTCCAAATACAAGCCAACCTACACCTACTCCAAACACATCTGTATCTACTCTTATACCTATAACCCCTCAGCAAATAACCCAAACACAATATATACCTCAAAAACAAGTCGATGAATCAGAATCAAAAACCTATGTTATTTACAATGGTCCCATGATTGGAATTTATGATGCTTGGCACAAAGCAGCTACACATATAATTGGACATGCTGGCATAGTACACAAAAGTTTTGCAACTAAAGATGAAGCAGAAAAATCTTTAGCTGAATATAAGCAACAACACCCAGCTTTAAGACCACAATATACTCAGGTATTAAAATCACCACCTCCTTCCTCCAATACGAAAATGCATGTTTTGGGAAAACAAATCAATTTAAACAGGATCAATGCTATACCATCCAAGATCATCCAGACTGAAGCAAAAAGATTGACATTAGAAATGTTCCTTGAATGTTTTCAAAATATTAATGCATGGACGGAAGAGCACAATATTTTTCATTATTATCCATAAAATAGAGGCAGATTTGGACCAAAGGTAATAGTTTTACCCGAAGCAGATCCATTGACTACATATTTACTCTTTCAAAGTGGATTGATCGATACATTGTATGTAATCAACACTCAGATTCTTTCTGAGTTCCCTCTTAGATTTACTCAAGCAGTCAAGAATTACAAAGATAGATTTGCCAAGGATCGAGAAATCTATATCAAGGTATGGAGCAGTTATCCTATATTTAAAGCACAGGATACTATCAAAGATGTAGAAATTGTTCTATCCCGAATAGCATTTATCACCATTGGAATCAACAATGGAACATATCCGCTCATTGATAAACCACCTAACCATCCAATTGATTGGGATTTGATTAATCAATTTAATCTCAATTGTCTGGAAGGAGTATACATGCAAGCACTACGAATTGATACAGAATCCATGATACAAATCAATTACAAAGGATATAATCTGTTGATGATCTCTGCCTACAAACAACCCATACAGCCTGAGACAATACAATTAGTCAAACAATTTATAAAGCCTTTCAATCATCTTGATGGCAATTTTGCAGATCTTAATCCTATATGGAAAGAGGCTATCTGTAAATAAATGCAAGGTCATAAAGATCATCACTGCAATTATTGTCCTTCTACATCACAAGACACAAGGCACGAAGCTGAGTCACTTGAAGCAATAATCGAGGAATAAAGCAGGGAATCTACTTTAGTCAAAATTGATATAATGTAGACCCTTGATGGTCCAGAAAGCAGAAGAATCTGCTTTCACTTTGTAAATTATTCGACTACTTTTCCTATTTACTTTTTTAAATTTGTCTGTCGGCCAGGTTGTAGGCCAATAAGTCTATTATTGTCTTTATTGTTTTTCTTCGAATGTCTATATAATGTAACCTCTTCCGCCTTTCAAGGCGCGACTAAATAAACTTCTCTTTCTTCATTCTCTCTTTCTTTCTCATCTGCTGTTAGCCGAAGAAGTGGCATTAAAGCTTCAGGAGAAATCGAAACAGGTATGAAGTTATGATTAGTCGGTCGTCATACACATCATATATTGTTATTATATACCTTTACATTAGTCCTCAATTCATTCTAGTCTAATCTCTTTCTTCATTTTTAGATATGGCTTCCAGTTACTTCAATCACAAACAATATTTGAAAAATAAGATCCAACAGACCTATGATAAAGAAGAAGAGTTAGATCAATTACTTATTCGATATCATGCACAAAATAAGAAAGATCATAACAGTATGGATGCAAGAAGATATCGAAAAATGTATGAAACTGCTACTTTAATTCAAATGACCAACACCTTGAAACAAGTCACTCGAGATTCTAGAAAGTTTTATAGAAAACTTATTTCAAAACTTATAGATTAAACTTTGAATGTACTGTTTTCTGTATTTTCTTTTTTTTCCTATCAATAAAAGATTTTCAGTTATTATGCATTATTTTGATCTAAAAAATCATTTAAAATCTCAAATTATAGCTGATAGAAAAACTGCAGAAAATCATGAATATTGGATTAACAAAATGAAACTAAAATTATAAAAAGCCAAAGCACATAATAATCAGGCAAAAATAATTCAAATTCATCAAAATCTATTAATAATGAAACATGTTCAATATAATAATAGAAAAAAATTTACAAAATGATTTAAAAGAAATTTCCAAACTAATTTGTTAAATGGAAAACCAATACATTAGACAAATTGGTGAAGGAATTTATATGACAGAATTAGACAGACCCAGAAATAAAATTATAGAACTAAAAAGAAATTTAGATAGTTATATTAATATGATCCATGAAGATATAACATATGATCCAAACAATATTGCAAATTTAATAGAGTGTGAACGAAAAATTGAACTCATTATTCATATTATAGAAAAATTAAATCAATTTATTATTCGAGATAATCATTAATATGATTCAATTTATTCTGCTCTGTATTTATGTTATATTACCTTTTATCTCGTTTTTTCATTTTCTCCTTTATTTAGTAACTTTCTATTTACTTAGTTGTATTATTATCTTACCTCCTTTTCAATTAATTGATTATTTTCGGCATGTTATACATATGGATTTACTCCTCTTATGTTTCAATATATTTTAGATCAAGTATTTAATCCTAATATAGATTATAAAAATTTAAAATAATATGTCTATTCATTATTATCATTATTATCATTGTTCTATCTGTCAACAATCTAATTGTTGTGTTTGTCAACAATTAGAAAAACAGATAGAAGACCTAGAATATATGAAACATCAATATTTTATTAATATTCAATACTGGAAAAACCAATATAATTATCTTCGAAGATTAATTACCAACCTTAGTACATTGCAACCAATATAAGAAGAATTAGAATCAGAACAAAAATTTCATCAAATTTATATAAAAGAATTAAATTATTTTGAAAAAATTCTTAACGACCATAAAATACATAGCCCCTGGCATCAATATGACTGACCAAAATATTTTAGATGTAGATACTCTAGAATTACATGAAGCCTGAGGAACATTTCATATTGACACCCTTTTATCTAATGATAAAATAAGACAAATAGTTAAAACACAATTAAATTTAAAAGATGGCCAAGATATTCATAAAACTTCTATATTCAATAAACTCATCAATCGTCTAAATATTATTTATTTTGGCAAAATTATTCATGAAACTCCTCTTAGGATAGATCAATGTAGTGGACATATGCGTATTAATCTTATTAATCAAGAACAAATTTTTACACACTTACAAAAAATTTCTACAGATAAAAGAATTAAAATAGGATATATACATCTTTCAACTATTCAGATATTATTAAAATCAACTTTCCAAGAAGGCATTGATTCACCTATAAGATTGGCTATTTTAGATGAAAGAATGACAAATTTAGATAATCAAATTATTGGAATAATGAATGAAAATTTAGCTTATGGTACAATAAAATTTAATGCTAGTTTAAAAATAGGATTACCTTTAAAATCAAAAGATTTAGAAGACACTATTACAATTGCATATAAATTTTATAATGAAAATTTAATGACTACAGGTCAATATCCTTTTTCTATTACTTATCAAATTAGTTATGCTCTCACTAATTCTCACAATAGTGTTGAGTTTAAAAATACAGAAAAAATATACATTGATCAGCTATTTAATGACGTTGCAAAAGTAGGAACAAATTTTAGAACAAAGTTAAGAACTTTACCTACTATTCAATATCCCATTAATCATAGATATTCCTTTTCAGATAATACAACCTCATCTAGTAATTCATCTTCTTTATTACGATCTCAATCTTTACGAAAAGAAAGACCTCTTCATATAATTAAAAAGGACGAAGTTAATATACCCATTAAAAATCCAACCATCGTACATTCTTCTCTCGAAACTTCGTATAAAATAGATGCCTTGCAAAATCAAATTGTTGATCTAACTACCTATTTAAAACAAACATTATAAGTATTAGTCAGGAAACTTTGCTAACCAAAACTTGAGTTGAGGTTAACGGTCCCAAATACTTAAGAATCGTCCACCACGCTTCGCTTGCGCCCATACACAAGCGATATTCCATTCCCACATTGATTGATCTGGGATTCGAACCAACGATGTGATGGAATACCTTAAGCTCTGATACTACTTTGCTAACCAAAACTCGAGTTGAGGTTAACGGACCCAAATACTTAAGAATCGTCTAGGTGTATAGATAGAATTGGGACCGTTAATGTCAACACGTGTTTTCATTAGCAAAGTGGTATCAGAGCTAGCTATACATCAAACACATCTGTGGTTCGAGTCCCCAGAACAACTGGGGTTCCGACGGGTCTAACTCCCGAGTGGGTGCGTATGGGCACGATCCATAGCAGAAGCGTGGTGGGTGTATAGATAGAATTGGGACCATTAATGTCAACACATGTTTTCATTAGCAAAGCCTTTGCTAACCAAAACTCGAGTTGAGGTTAAAGGTCCCAAATCTACTTATACCCACCACGCTTCTACTACCTTTAAGCTAATCCCTTGTCAAGGCATATATTCCAACGCTGGGATTCGAACTCGGCACGTCATGGATATAAGTAGGCTCTGATACCACTTTGCTAACCAAAACTCGAGTTGAGGTTAAAGGTCCCAAATCTACTTATACCGCTAACCAAAACTCGAGTTGAGGTTAACAGTCCCAAATACTTAAGAATCGTCCACCACGCTTCGCTTGCGCCCATACATAAGCAATATTCCATTCCCACACTGATTGATCTGGGATTCGAACCAACGACATGATGGAATACCTTAAGCTCTGATACTACTTTGCTAACCAAAACTCGAGTTGAGGTTAACGGTCCCAAATACTTAAGAATCGTCCGTCCTTTTTAATTATATGAAGAGGTCTTTCTATTCGTAAAGATTGAGATCGTAATAAAGAAGATGAATTACTAGATGAGGATGTATTATCTGAAAAGGAATATCTATGATTAATGGGATATTGAATAGTAGGTAAAGTTCTTAACTTTATTCTAAAATTTGTTCCTACTTTTGCAACGTCATTAAATAGCTGATCAATGTATATTTTTTTCTGTATTTTTAAACTCAACACTATGGTGAGAATTAGTGAGAGCATAACTAATTTGATAAGTAATAGAAAAAGGATATTGACCTGTAGTCATTAAATTTTCATTATAAAATTTATATGCAATTGTAATAGTGTCTTCTAAATCTTTTGATTTTAAATTTGCAATATTGTTTGGATCATATGTTATATCTTCATGGATCATATTAATATAACTATCTAAATTTCTTTTTAGTTCTATAATTTTATTTCTGGGTCCGTCTAATTCTGCCATATAAAGGCTTATAAGATTTGATAACGCCCTAATCCTAACACGTGTTTTCGTTAGCAAAGTGGTATCAGAGCTTACAGGCTATCCCCATGGTCCTTGTTTCGAATCGCCCCAACAATCCAGAGCTTTCGCAGGAACATGGTGGAGACAAAGCTGCGCCAAAGCGGTGTCGTAATGATCTTGGGCCCGCAGAACCGTGGTGGGCTTATAAGATTTGATAACGCCCTAACCCTAACACGTGTTTTCGTTAGCAAAGCTTTGCTAACGAAAACACGTGCTTTGCTAATGAAAACATGTGTTGACAGTAACGGTCCCAATTCTATCTATACATCCACCACGCTTCGGCAGGCGCCCATACACCTCGGGACTGAGACCCGTCGGAACTTAGTTGTTATGGGAACTCGAACACTCGATGTAGTGTTTGTATTTTTATAATTTTCATGATCATTTTTATAGATGTTGCTTTCATTATTATGTTTTTTAAAAAAATTTTGTTTTGAAATATGGAGAAATTAAGAGCTGATGAATTTATGGCTGACATCGCAGAAGGACTTGCTTATTTAGTAGGTCACGATCAAAGTTGTAAACCTGTTTTGGTAATTTCCAAACTCTATCAATTATGTGTTTTATTTCAATACTATTTACGTTTTGAATTTTTAAATTTCATTTTCATATTTATCACTTCTAAATTCTTACTAAGCTTTATTTTTTCTTTCTTTTTCTTGGCTAAAGATGTTTCGCCTTAAACAAAATTACAGGAAGCTTCATTTACGGAAAATGTGAGTGAGTATTTATAATTTTTTTATATTTTCCAATTTTTATGTCTCTTATTTGATAATTTCCCAACGTTATCTTTTGGTTTGATTTTATAGGTTCACACACTTCGTTGTGTTTACTTTAGAAGTTGCCATATCAACAATGCGCAAAAACTGTGAACAATTTGTCATTATTTTTGATGCAAGTATGTTCACTGGTTGACAATAAAATTATAATAACTATTTTATATAAAAAAATCCTTTAAAAAACCTAATAAATTTTTTAAAATATTTTCCAGGTTTTTACAAGTCTACTCTAACTTTCATGAATGTATTTTTTTCTGCATTGAAAATTATCGCCAACTATTATCTGTCCAGACTTTACAAGCTGTTCGTCATCGAACCCCCATCTTTGTTTTCTTATCTATGGAAGTTGATATTCATACGTGTTCCTCTTGTTTATATACGTATTCCTCTTATTTATATTCTTATTATTTTTCTAACGTGTGGTATCCTATTAATGTATAATTCAAAATTTTATTTTTATTACAAGGTATCAAACCATTTGTTGAATTTACAACCATCACGGATATCATATATTCACTAGATTTTGAAGAAACGTTAGAATTTCCCAGACATCTTTCCACAAGATCAACTCTTAAAGATGAGTTATGCTTTTCAAGGTTTTCGTTATCAATGTTGTAGTATTCTAACCTAAACAAACCATGGTATCTTAGTTCAACGGCGCCAGCTTCTGTGGCTACTCCCAATCCTTCTTTAACCTCCTCCTACATTAACTCGTTAAATGCCAGATCTATGTACTTTGGATCACCTTATGCAACAGCTACCAACAAAACTTTATTCTCATCTACTCCTATTCCACAGTGCATTACTGAACCAGTTAAATTTGTTCAACCACAAACCCCATAACCTTCTTTTTTCCAATCACCAATTATGTATTTGTTTTCCAAAAAAAACTGATAGATATCAGAAGTCATTTTTACCGTTCTTAAAATTTTATAGAATCCCTTATAATGAAACCATTTATAGGTCAATTATACGACCTCCAATCGATGGTATGGTATCTATTGTATCACCTCATCTAAAGAGAAGTAACTTTTTTGTATCCAACCGATTTTAAGATAAGAATATTGTAAACCTTATTTTTATTATATATGATTGCAGGTTTTTCTTTATACGATGAAATGCGAATTTGGTTAAATCTTTTTGCCTCTTATAAGAAGATGTGTTTACATTTACCTGATTTTAGATTAATAAAACAACAATTATTACGTTTAAGGTAATGGAAAAATTTATATTTTATGAAATATCAATAGCAACAATTAATTAAGATTTTCATTTGAAACAAAAAATTGCAGT
>JANQAP020000128.1:1025734-1042390 GCA_026874005.2 Erythroxylum coriaceum
GTTTTGTTATTTTGATGCTTTTTATTTCAGAAAATCTTTTGTTTGAAACGTAGTTGCGTTTTGTTTGATTATACGTTCGTCTTGAAAGACTTCTTAATTGAAGACTCCGGCTTGTTTTGATTTCTTAAAATCACGTAGATTGCAATGTTACAGAGGTTTAACTTCTACAGTGTTTGTTTCCAATGGTTTTCTTTTGCTAGCGACTCCATGAATTATTGTAGTTAAGGCATGTGTAAGGCATGTACATGGTCCAACACGGATAATTCTTGGTTTATTTTGTCATCCATAAATACGTTCTTAAATGCAACTTTCTGGGCTTTTGTTTAGTGTTGAACGGAATTGAATAATATACAGGCATATGCGCCTCGATCTGGTGACTTTGTACGTTTGGGGAAAGCGAGGTCTGAAGACGACTTATATTTGAGGAAGAGAGACAAGATGCGGAGGTGGCTTTGTTGCACATGTCAAGTGGAGGAGTCATACCCATCACACGAGCATGAGCACCTAAGAAGTCCGATGAATAATGGAGATGGTATGTTTCTCTGATTTCTTCTCTTAACATTTCTGTAGAAGTTACCAGCAATGGACATATGTTGACCAAAGGGGACGATGAAAAAGACAATTGAAAATCAAATCCACTAGTGTGGATGACTTCTATATTTTCTCTGAATTTTGTGAACATCGAATTTTTATTTACTTGGCTCTTTTTCTGGATCTTTTTTCAAGTGCATCAATATTGTATATAGAACTGATGTATGTTCACCAACAGTTTAAATCAATACTGTTTTCCAGTTCTACGAGATCAGGCTGGAGACAGAAAAGTATTAATACTGATCTATCATACAACTTAAAATTATGAATGTGGCTAATTGATTCTAGAATTTTTACATTTGGGTGATTATTTTGATTGCACTATTTAGTGAAAAACTACATGAAAAGGGAGTTCAAGTATACCCTGTTTGACAAAAATGCATGTTGTTAGATTCCTGGTTGGAATTGAAAGCTTTGGGATATCATTTGTGCGTGACTAGCTTTATGGATGAATCTTTTTTTTTTTTGGTCTTATATTTTTGTGGAAGGGCAATGGTGTTAACATATTGGTGTACCAAAGCTTTTGAAGGTATAGAGGAAAAGGCTTGGATTGTTCTTATTAATAGTACGGTTTGAACATTTTACTCTCAGTTCAATGCATCGTTGAGAAGGATGATCCTATTCTCTGAAATGTGGCCTCTTTCTTTGGAATTTGGATTACACCCAATCTCAGATGTTCATTCATTCAAACTTGCTGATCAAAAAAATAAATGAACAAATGCCACCACTAAAAGTTGCTTATGTTGTGTTTCTTCTTCCTATATTTGTATTCTTCTAGAACCCATATGCTTCAAAATGTTGCACATCTTAACATTTAGTCTGAAGCATGTTTTTGTGTTACGTTTTTCCTTGGTTGTATACCACTTGTTAGTTTTGTGCTGTTTTATTCTAAAACATGTGTTGCCTATTTTTTGCATTGTAGGGTACCCAAAAGGCTCGAAGGTATCAGCTCCTGTCAAATCTGATGTGCAGAAAGAAATACCACCAATTGAAGTGCCTGCGTTGTTTTTGGATGAACTTAAAGAGAAGACGGATAATTTTGGTTCCAAAGCATTGATTGGCGAAGGATCTTATGGAAGAGTCTATTATGCAAGCTTAGATAGTGGAAAAGCTGTGGCTGTTAAAAAGCTTGATGTGGCATCAGAACCAGAATCAAATAACGAGTTCTTGACTCAGGTTTGCTATAGTTGATGGAGAAATGATATTATTGCAATTTTTCCAATTCTTTCTAATTTGCTCTGGTTAGTATTGTCCTGCTGAAAATAGTATTTTAACATACGTCCCTGTTCAAATTTCAGGTTTCTATTGTGTCAAGAATGAAGCATGAAAATGTTGTAGAGTTGCTGGGCTATTGTGTCGAAGGAAATCTCCGAGTGCTTGCATATGAATTTGCGACAATGGGATCTCTACATGACATATTGCATGGTATCATTTATCATCACTTCTATTTCTTCATTAACCTATTAGAAACTTTCCCTTCAAAAATATTTTGGGATTATCTTTTTCTCTTCTTTTAACTTTTTGTTTCTTTCTGCCCACTTGCAATGACAGGTAGAAAAGGAGTTCAGGGGGCTCAGCCAGGTCCAGTTCTTGACTGGATGCAGCGAGTGAGAATTGCAGTTGATGCAGCAAGGGGTTTGGAGTACTTGCACGAGAAAGTGCAACCTCCTATAATTCATAGGGATATCAGATCTAGCAATGTGCTACTCTTTGAAGACTTCAAAGCCAAGATTGCCGATTTCAACCTCTCAAATCAGGCTCCTGATATGGCTGCTCGCCTTCATTCTACTCGAGTGTTAGGAACTTTTGGATATCATGCTCCAGAGTATGCTTATCTAAGTCTTCGTATCTTTTTCCGGCTCTTTCCTCTTTTTCACTACTTCTTTGAGCTACTTTGTGATAGTGATTTTGCAACCCATTTTATCCTTTCTAGTGTATTCATATAGACTAATGGTATATATATATATATATATATATACCTTTTCCCCCTATCTAAAGCTCCTTAATGATACGTCCTCTAATTTTATTTTTTGGTTGCAGTTGATTGTGAATCATGCGACTTATCTTGTATAACTATTCTGCAGATATGCGATGACTGGACAATTAACACAGAAGAGTGATGTATATAGTTTTGGTGTGGTACTTCTGGAGCTTTTAACTGGGAGGAAACCTGTTGACCACACGATGCCTCGTGGACAGCAGAGTCTTGTCACCTGGGTGCGTCATCTGCCTTCTTCTGTTTTACCAATTCTGTGCTTTATTTACTATTTTACACGTTCACTGCTTATTTTGTCTATGTAATATGACGAGAGCATACTGTGTTGTAGGCTACTCCAAGGCTGAGCGAAGACAAAGTTAAGCAATGTGTTGATCCAAAGCTGAAGGGAGAGTATCCTCCTAAAGGAGTTGCCAAGGTAGCATCTTTTGATGGATATTTTCTCATACATTCTGTGAAGTTGCATATTTTTTTCTCTGTCAAAATGATTGCAGTTCCGGCTGCTTATATTGTGATTACCATGTTTTACAGTTGGCAGCTGTGGCAGCATTGTGTGTGCAGTATGAAGCTGAGTTCCGGCCAAATATGAGCATTGTGGTTAAGGCTCTCCAGCCACTTCTCAAGGCTGCTGCTCCTTCTCCTGCTCCTGTTTCAAATAGCTAATACTGAAGATTGCATTTTATTGTGTTCAAATTTCTGCAGCTCCTGCACAGTTCACTTTCATTTGCTTGCGGGTTTTTAACTGTATATTTCTTGAATTTTCATATATGAGATTCGATGTCTAGGCTTGGATTGAACTGATTATTGGCGGTGATATATCTCTGTTGCTTGCTGTTACGGCTTCAGGCTGCTGATTTTGTGAAGGCCATAAATTGACAAGAGATTGGGTTATAATGGTGAATATGTTTCTATTATTTGCTTTTCTTTTCCTGGGGATCCCTCTGTAACGATACATATTATCCTTAATGACTAATTGAAATTGCATCAAGTTTTTTCAGTAAAGCTACACTTTTGTGAATTAGCATTACTTCTACGTCAAGAAGGCAGGCCATTCTCAAGCACAAAAGCCTGTAGCTTTAGTTTTCTTTACTTGATGATTGTTGCCAAATTAAGCAGCCTCGTGAAAACCGCATTCTTTAGCTTCTCCATGCTAATAAACAACTCAAAGTTGACTTTCTTTCCTTAGAATTGAAAATTTTTTTAGAACATGCAGCCCCATGATTGATCAGCATAAGCTTTATCAAGTAAAGCAAGGATGATAATATCACAATAAAGACATCTAAAATCAGATCAATCTTCTCGATGCAAAACAAATTAGAAGTACTAATAATAGTCACAGGGCGAAGGGTTTTGAGTATACATCAAATGGTTCATTGGCAGTTAATTGAGGTTCCTGCAACAAGATTTTTACAGATTGTTAGACAATTTCAAAGGCAAAAACATTAAACAAGCAGCATCAGCCTATTAATGTCGTGTAAAGAGCAAAAGTTTACACTCTATGTGTTGTGATGGAATGGGATCAGAGATCCAGAACATAAATTATGCAGGGGAGCTTAGGACAGCTGCAACATCATTTTATCTGACCAATAATGTCATATCAGTGTGTGGAAAATTGTATGAATATTGCTACGAGCAGGTTATGTTAACCCTTTTCCAATTTTCTTGTACTGTATATACGAACTTGCAGAAAATTGGCAAGCAGCAGAAAATCAGATCAGAATTACCTGTCTCGCTCCACCACTTCCCCCTGTCAAGAGCATTGTCAAAAGAGATGTAACAATACCACCATCAAGTCCATTGGTTGTATTGCGAATGGTGGATCGCATTGCATTTAGCATATTCCCGTACGTAGTTCCATGCCCACGCTCAATGGCTTGGATAAAAGAATAAGTCATTGCACCAGTCGAAGTAACCTTTGATAGAGCCTATACCATGAAGTAGAAGACTGAATTAACATCACAAGTTTTGGGAAGAAGAAACATTAGATGCCTATCTAGCTATTCTTTTACCGAAGTGTCAGCAGAGGTTTGATCATCATCACAGCCACTGAATGAGAAGACTTCCCCACCGCTTGTTCCTTTCCATGTTCCTGATCGAGGACGATGGTCCTCCCAAGCATATCTCCCACTCCTAGATTCACAGTGTGAGCACATATTAAAAAGCATTCCACCAGAAACATCTGCTTCATTTGCAGTGGTTTGAAGATGGATTAATTCTATTACTTTGTCTAGTTTCCATCCATTTTTATTCAGCTTCAACGAGTTTAGTATGTCTAGTTTCCATCCATTTTTATTCAGCTTCAACGAGTTTAGTATCACCAAAAGAAACGGCAGAGACTAACCCGTCCATTCTGCAGAGAAATGGCAAGTCTAAAACTGTCCCACTATGGCAAGCATCGATGATTGCGTGAAGTTTAGCCCCGCGGGGAAGAGGTCTAACAATGGTGGCATTGATCTCATCATCGACGAGCATTCCTTGAGTTTCGAAGTCTATTGGACAAAGTGTTTCGTCATATCCATCCACTTCATCTCCACTGTAATTCCTTTGCTGTGAACCATGACCAGAGAAATGGAAAACTAGGGAATCACCAGGTTGACAGCCTTGCACAAGCCAGTGCAATGCCATTCTCATGTTGTGTTTGGTTGGAATCCTATAACGATCAGTTTCTTCTTCTACAAATTGAAATGCAGAAAACCATTGTTACAATAAGTGATCAATGTGATCTACTAGTGAAGAACTACATAAATTATTATCATATAAATAAGAAATTCGTCAGGAACAATTTTCACAGTCCTCTAAAGCTCAATCTAAAAATTGTGAAAACTACAACAACAACGTTTTCTTACAAAAGTTCATCAAATGAACAGGTAAAATCACACAAAGGAGAGAAGTAAGCTGAATATAGAAAAGATTGATATGCATCAAAATGATAATTCACCGAATTCAAGTACACAGCTTAGAAGATACAGTGACAGTTCAGTCAGTTCCTTACAGAATGAAGAAGCCAAATCTATCATTCCACATGTAAGAATCAAAAGCTTTAACAAAGCATTATGGTTGTCTTTTGAAAAAAATCATTTACCTAATAATTGTATATTTACTTGGAATTTAATAGCTAATATGAACTTTGTGCAACCAAAATCAAGCATTAACATACAAGCATCGATCATTTTATGTAACTCGATCCTTAAGCAAAGAAAACAATAGCAACCCCACAACTTGAAATAAGGAAAGAAATCAACTATAAAGTATATACCAGTGAGCATTACAATGGATGATTCGGGAAACTTAAACCTGTTGACCAACAAGTACTTCATACACTTAGCGTCATTAATGCAACCCTTAAGCTCGTGCCTGGTGTTCCTATAAGAGATCCCGCATATTACTGCCCGCTTTTTGCCGTGGACAGACTGCGCTGGACCAGAAGGCGAGTGATTATTATAAGGCGACGGGGACCGTGCCGGAGGAGGACGATGGTAAGGGTGGTGAGAGGTGGAGGAAGTCGGAGGTGGGCCGGATCGAGGGTCAGCGATGAGGGTGACGGCACGGCAGACGGCGCAGCGGATGGAGGCGGCTCCTGGTGGTAGCTGCAACGGTGTACGGCAGTTGGAACAGTCCACCAGCATGAGCATGTTGGTGATCGAAACTTTGTTTTATTACTATTCTTTTTAGTTTTTGAAAGATGGAGATCAAAAACTATGGAGTTAGAGAATGAAAATGGAAGGTCAAAGCAGAGACAGAGAGAATCAGCAATGGAGTTTTGAGATCATAGCATGTAATATATGAGGAGTTGTTGAGAAAAGGTCAGAGCAGCACGCAGACTTTGATTTCAGTTCCGTTCATTTATTAATGCTTTGTAGTGTACGCTAAAACAAAATACGCTCATGAGAATAATTTCTGATTTTACGAAAAAAAAAATGATATCGAGATAATTAGAAATTGTGAGAAAGAAGACGTATAACTAAGGATGTCAATGGGTCGGATTGGGCTGGCCAGCCCGTGGCTCACGCAGGACGGAATGGGCCGGCCCGCGGCTCTGCTCGCTAACGAGCCGAACGGCCCGTGGTCGGCCCGTACCTAAATTCAGTCTGTCTATATTTTTTAATTAAAAAAATAAAAAACGAACAAAACGACGCCGTTTTGTCAGACCGCAGGCCGGCCAAACTCGAGCCAAAAATAGGCCGGGCCGGGCGGGCTCCCATTGCCATGCCTACGCATAAGATTGTTGATATTAAACTATAATAAAGCTCATGATCAATGAGTTTTTATGAATGTTTTAAGAATATAGCGAAATTAAACTTATAAGAAAAAGAGTTTTAAGGTATAAAAGATTCAATCGGTATTATACTGTCATAAAATTAGGCAAAGATTAGATAAAATTAAAGAATTTGAAATATAATTAAAAGATATTTTCCGTATCAATAGAGAAATTTAAAGTTTAATTGAAAAAAAATATTAAATAAAAATTAATTGATTGATTTTATTTTATAAGAATTTATTAATTTATGAAAATTGACCAATTAATTAATAAATTGATCAGTTTTTAACAACAAAAGATATTAAAATAAATCGAATCGGAAAATTAAAAATCGAGCTAAAAAGTTGAATATTTCACAGTTTTTACCACTAAACCGATTAAACCGGTCAAATTTTTTAATCATTAATTTTTTCTATTTGTCAATACTTTTATTATTATGTATTTCAATAAATAATTCATTGATATCTTTAGTAAAACTATAGAAAATATGAATTTTAGAGTTGTGAATATATAAAAAGGCATAGTAAGCCTCACCAATCACTAGGCCAATGATCAGCTGAGGGAGTGGATTAGTTATGAGAAGATTTGTTTATTGTTCATTTTGGTCCGAAATACTTATCCTTTCAATTATGTAATATGCATTTTGAGAGTTAATTATTGCTATGATATAGCTCTTTTATCTTTCACTTTTAAGAAGATTATAGCCCTTCTTTCTTGGTTAGATATTAGATTCCTTGTCTTTTTGAAGAACATATTAGAATTCAAGAATTTAATGTAATATAATGTTTCTAATGTTAGAGGTTTTGGGTTTAAGTTTTCCAAATTACCAAAGACTTTGTAAACAAAAGTATTATGTAAAATTTTATTATAATATATTTTTATTTTAAATTGTTAATTCATCAAATAATGTACTTTAATATATGATAAATAGATTATACATTAAAAAAATAAGTTGAATAAGAATAAATTTTGATTTTAAAAAAAATCTTAAATTTGCCTTTGAGTCACATCATAACTCCTCTACTCTTAATTACATAAGTTTAAATTTGAATATAATAATATGAAAATAGTAAAGAATTATTTAATTTGAGTTTCATCTTAATATGGCCTACTTAAAAATTATCTAATTTGAGAGAATTTGATGGTATAGTGTGATATTTATATATATCAATCCCTTATTGTATAGATTATTCTAGGAAAGTGCACCTATTGTTCTATAATATAAGATATTAAATATTAAGTGTCGATCCCATAAAGATTACGATTACTAGTATTAAACATTTTTTATTATCTAACCGATAATTTAAGATGAAAATGATTAACTATATTTAAAATTAAAACAGTAAACTAAGGACAAGTCAATATAATTAATAAACTAAAATGTCAATTGAACTAAAAATCAATCAATGAAATAATGGTATTTGGAATTTAAATCCCCACGAGGACTTCTCATGCAACCATGACTTCACACATCAATTTAATTTAAAATTTATTGGACTATAGGAATTTTTTAATTATGCTAATATTTTTCTCAAGACTATTAATTACTAATCATAAGTTGATTAATCGAAATCTCTTTCTAATTAAAACTCCTAGAATAATATTAATCGATTTATGAATTTCACTATTAGGTTTTACCTTAACATGCCTATCTCTATATTTGTATGTAACTCCTTTCAATTTTATTAAATCTATTCGTACAAAGAATTTCTTAATTTCAATTATATAAAATCACACATGAACTAACATATAGGCAATATTAATTCAAGAATAATAAAAAATACATAAGTTAAATCTCAATAAAACTAAAGAATGAGTTAAAATAAAATAAAAATACTGCACGGCTAATCCCTTCATCTAATCTACATACCAAAAAAAAAAAATGTAGTTCCTAGTCATATCTATTTTAACATCAAATCTAAAGAGAACATAAAATTGAGGATAACATGATGAAATCCTTTTAATATTTAAAAAAATTTCATTATAGATCAATGGAAATCTACTCTAAAAGGGTTTCCTCAATTATTCTTTGTACTTTATGTCATCCTAGAGTTTCCAATTGTGTTTTTCGGTCTTCCTTTCTACTTTTACCACTTAATTTTGACTTTTAAAATTTGAAATTCAGATTCTAAGAGATGTAAGTGTACTTTAAACATATGTGTGAATCTTGTTCGAAGCTAACACATGCACGAACATGATTGTGTAATATTAGCATGACCTACTTATCACTCAATATAGGCATGTTCCTCATCAACATAAGCATGTTTTGTAGAAATCAATCAAACATGCCTCCAAACTCTTCAAATGAGCCATGCACTTGCCATATGCTCCATAACTTAGTAAAAAATTGCTCCTAATCACTCCAAACGTGTTTAAATTCATTTGTTTTTTTCTCCAAATACGTGAATTAGACTCTAAAAACAAAATATAAACAAATTAAATACCAAAAAAAAAAGAACAATGTACTAAATATAAGCCTAAAACTATGACCAAATCAATACTCATCAATTTCTCCACACTTAGGCATTTGCTTATCCTTAAGAAAATAACAATTCAAATTCATCAACCCGTCTAAATATCCACTCCCTCTATCTCAGCCTATCTATTCACACTTTGAATGTCATGCTTTAAGAATTAAACCACAATACAATTAGAATTAAACATTCACAATATAAATTTTCATAAATAAACACCATATATAATACATTGGCATCCTTTCTGAAATCAATTGTTATAGGATTAACTCCCTCGCATAAAAGATTCACTTAATTCACTCAAAGCGTTTAAGGTAAAAATTAATGGAACTATCAAATTAATATATAGAAGGAATTTTAACTATATATTTGCTAATGTATCACATCTCCACCATTATAAAATAGACTAGAGTCAAAAATTAAAAGGTTTTAAAATCAAAGTGTAATGAGGATTAGGCAAAGATATGGTAATGGTAAATTTTTAGTTAATAAAATGAAAGAATTAACATAAATAAGACCATACAAAAATATGATTCAATATACTAAATTTCTCAATAAAAGGCAAGTAAGGTACAAAATAAGGCTTAAATAGCACAATTATCTTCCTTTTTTGCTTCTCACAATCACAACATTTAAGAACACATTTTTCTTATTCTTCTCTTTTTTTTTCTTTTCTTTGAATCTAATTGACACGTTTCAAGATATTTCTGAATTAACTACTTACGAGCTTATAAGGAGAATAAATAAAGAAAGTGATAAGTAAAAAATGAGAAGATATAATCATGAATACATAATCTTGTGCCTTTCTTCATTCTTGATACTTCTTTATCTGGTCACATTTTTATACAATCAAGTAAATACAATCCTTCAAAATACAAAAGTAAATGTTTGGCTAACAACAACAATAGTTTATTGACTTATAACATGGTTGAAGTAATCCAAAGAAAAGGCTAAGGCTCAAATTTGGTTACACCTAAAGAATGAAAATAAGGTAAGGTAAAATCAAAGAAAAGACTTAAATAAAGGTGTAATCTAGGTACCTTTTCATCTTAATATCTCTAGTTTGAAAGCATGCATAATAAATGAAAGTTCTAGAATAATCCAATTATGCATGATAAACACACAACAAAGGAAAAGTTAGTATAATATAACGATGATAATTGCTCATATGCTTAAACGCTTACAATTTAGGCTCAAATGTGAAAATCCTAAGTGCTTTCATCCAAATTAATAGTCAAAACACTTATTCATAATGTGGCAAGAAAAAATCCATGCTCCTTTTGTATTCTATCTTAACTATATGATTCACAACAACTCAAAAAATTTCAAGATAAGAATCAACATATTAAAGATTTTTATAAATTAGAATCAACAAATAATAACTAGAATATGCTTGAATTATAATTAAGAGCATATAAAAAATTACAATACCCCTTCTTAACACTTAAGGATATAAATTGTCCCCAATGTACATAATAAAGTACAAAATCAATGGAAAATAATTAAAATGAAGAAAAGGTAAGGTGAACTGGTACTTCCTTGATTTATAAGCAAGATGCTTGTATTCCTTATGTGAATTCTATCCATTTTGAGTGATCCTTGAAAAATATAATAAAAGGGACAAAACATCAAATAATATAAAGAAAATAAAAGAATAAAAAACTAAGTATACTTACGAAAAATATGTGGTTTAATATATGATGTAGTATAAGAAAGATTGACAGCAAATAATTAAAAAGGAAAGGTAGAGAGCTTAGGGTTGAATGATAAGCTAGGGTTCAATTGTGTTGGAACCCTGGTTTAAAAGAAAATCTTCTTAGAAAATAGATCGAAAAATGATGAGTACTTCACTATATAATTATTTATATTAATAGACTAGGGTTTCTCAGACTAACAGGCCCAACCCAACTAATCTAAAGCTAAAAGAGACTTAAACCTAATATTTTATTAAAATATCATATGCTAGTCATGTAATTACTTAAGGCATAGAATTTAAAACAAAAATACCATGAAGCACGTGTCCAGCAACCACAGTAAATAAATAAAATAACTAAGAAATGCTCCTGCAGCATTCTCCCCCTCTTAAAATGCTGCTTATGTCTGTGGCAAAAATCTTCAAAACCTCAACATACATCTCTGGATCAATTTTCTTCAAATCATCTTCTAAAACCTAAGTACTTTCAGTTGCTGATTTACCTAGCCATTTACTAAGGAAACACAATATTGAACCCTACACCTTGATCTAACTTCCTTGACATCAAGCACCTCTTGAACAACATCATACTGTTTTGTTAGAAAATGACTAATTTGCTCTACAATAGGGTTTATTTCCTAATTAAATCCCTTAAAAGGATACAAGTTAGCTATGTTAAAGATGGGACTAATTTATAGTCCGGTAGGTAGCTCAATCAAATAGGCATCAAATCCTATTTTCTTCAACACTTTATATTGTCCAAACTTCCGAGACTTGAGCTTGTGATAAGCACCTTTAGGGAAACGTTCTTGCCTCAGGTGCACTAACACCATATCTCCTTCCTTATATTCTTGAGCTCGACAGTGTTAATTAGCAGCTGTTGCATATAATGCATTGTTGTTTTCAAGGCTTCTTTATAAACTTGCTGAATATGTTCAGCAAAGGCTATTCCATCATCACTCACTTTTAACTTTTGGTGTTAATGGCACCAAGTCAAGCACATGTTGTGGTTTCAACCCATAGACTACTTCAAAAGGAGTTTTTTTATAGTCATATTCATAGAATTATTGTAAGCAAATTCTACCTGTGGTATGAAAAATCTCAAGACTTCACATAATTACCAATGAGGCATCTCAATAAATTTCCCAAGCCGCGATTTACTACCTCCGTTTAGCCATCAGTTTGAGAATGGCAGGTGCTAGAGTACTTCAACTGAGTACCAAGTTTCCTCCACAAAGACCTCCAAAAATGCCCATAAATTTAACATCCTGATCAAAAACAATAAAAGAGGGAACACAATGTAATCTAATCACCTCCCTGAAAAATCACTCAGCAATATGAGAAGCATTATAAGTTTTTGAACATGGAAAAAATATGTTATCTTCAAAAACCGATCCACTACTATAAGAGTTAAATCATATCACTTTGTTGATTTTGGAAGACCCAAGACAAAATCCATGCTCAAGTGAACCCAAGTCGTTTCTGGTTTTGGTAAAGGGGTGTATAATCCTATGTTTTGAGACGTACCTTTGCCAAATTGATCAGTGGAACACCTCTTCACAAATCTGTCAATGTCCTTTAACATTTTGGGCCAAAAATAACAATTAATCACCATACTCAAGGTCTTATCATTACCAAAATGTCCTACCAAACCATTATTATGAAGTTCTTTGATGATTTGCACTCATAGAGAACCCTCAGGAATGCATAATTTGTTGCCCCTAAACAAATAACCATCATGTAGTCTATAAGGGCAATTTTTATGCTTATGTTAACCAGTGTAATTCCTTAACTATATGGAAAAAATATGGATCATTTTGGTGCTAATTTTTTAGTTCTTCAAAACTAGTAATTTAAGTACTCATGAATACCAATAGTAAGGAACGCCTACTTAAAGCATCAACCACTATATCAAAGTCTCCATTCTTATATTTCAAAGTAAAATTGAACTCATTTAGGAAGGAACTTCATTTAGCATGATGCTCACTAAGTTTCTTTTTGGGATTCAAATAACGTAAGATCTGGTGGTTAGAATAAACCATAAACTCCCTGTATGCCAAATAATGCTCCCAATGCAGAATAGCCCACACCGATGCATAAAATTCTAGTCATAGGTAAAGTATTTACATTTTGCATTAAACAAATTTTCACTAAAAAACTCTACTGGTCTGCCTTCTTGGCCAAGGACTACACCAATACCCAAATGAGATGCATCAAATTCCATAACAAACAACTTCTCAAAGTCTGGCAACGCAAGTAGTGATGCTTCATTCATGTGGCTTTTAATTTGTTCAGGTTTACTGGGCAAATTTTGTCTACATAAAGCTGCTGACTTTCAAGCATTCAGTGATTGGGTTTATGATAGATATGAAGTTCTTAATGAACCTTTTATAAGATGAGGTTAGACCATGGAAACTTCGAATGTTTTTTATTGTTTGAGGGAATGGCCATTCTTTAGTTGCAACAATTTTCTTAGGGTCTGGTTTTAACCCCTGGGTAGAAGCTATAAACTCCAAAAGCACCACTTCATTTTCTAATGAATGTACACTTCTTCAAGTTTATAAAAAGTTTCTCTTCTTTAAAGGTAATTAGTAGTTTGTGCAAGTGAATTAAATGCTCCTCCTTATTTTTGCTATAAACCAAGATATTGTCCAAAATAAACAACAACAATTCAGTTTAAGAAAGGTTTTAATACCTCTGTCATAACCTCATGAATGTACTTGGTGCATTAGAGAGACCAAAAGGCACGACCAGCAACTCATGAAACCCATTAGGTGTCTTAAAGACAATCTTCCACTCATCTCCTTCTCTCAATCTAATTTGATGATAATCGCTCTAAGGTCAATCTTTGAAAATACTCTTGCACCATCTAATTAATCAAGCATGTCTTCCAATCGTGGAATGGGAAATCAATCTTTAACTGTGATCTTATTTATGGCACGACTGTCCTTACACATTCTCTAACTCTCATCCTTTTTTGGTGCAAGTAGAGCTGGGCAAGCGACTTTTGCTATCTCAAATCAAACCTTTTTTAATTAACTCTTCTACTTGCTTTTGTACTTCAGTTCGCTATGCTAGAGGCATCTAGGGATGGCAATGGGCCAACTCATAGGCCCAGACTCAGGTGTTTTTAGTTGTGTCTGGCCTTGGGAGGCTCAACTCTTCTAAGCAAAACGATATCGTTTTACTTAAAAGAGTTGGGCATTGAGCTGATTTTTTTTTAAAATACGTTATTTACACTTTTAATTTTAAAAAATTTGACAAGGTCAACCTATACCATACCTATAGGTATCTTATATGCTGGCTGATTCAGTAAACTTGCTCCGGGAACTAAATCAATGGCATGTTGAATTATTCGTTTAGGTGGTAACCCTTGTGGAAGTTCATCACCAATTAATTCTTTCAACGACTGATGAATTTCAAGCGGGTCTGTACTTGATTTTTAACCCTGGGTTGCTTGTATAACCTTACTTACTAAGGCATAAATTACTCCCATTTCTATGCTCTCTTCTTCAAATTTCATGGCTGACCTAATTCCATTCAATTTTTCACCCTTATATAGATGGTCAATGCCATTTATTTCTTCTTTGAGAGGGTGTAGTGTATACTTTTTAACCCCTTTATAAAAAGAATAGGTATTAGGCTTAACACGATGTTTTTCATCATTATCAACAGGACACGGACATCATCCATAGGTACAACATCACATAAAACTTCATCCTCTAAGTTTTATCCCATAATAAATTTAACAACATATATAGTAGTAATAGGAACTTCATTACCTTTTTCTAGCCACCTAATTTTGTAGGGGTGAGGGTGCTTCTCAGTTTGCAACTTCAACTTCTCCATTGCTTCCTTAGAGATAATATTCTCCATATTGCCTCCATTAATAATTAAGCTACAAGCCTTGCCTCCATAAAGA
Organism: Erythroxylum coriaceum; assembly: GCA_026874005.2. Lineage (NCBI taxonomy): Eukaryota > Viridiplantae > Streptophyta > Magnoliopsida > Malpighiales > Erythroxylaceae > Erythroxylum > Erythroxylum coriaceum. Next base: position 1,040,669 of record JANQAP020000128.1, read on the forward strand.
ACACGGGTTCTAAAAATGCTACGCAGCCTCCAATCTTTTTTTCATCAAGAAATGTGGTTGTCATTACTCGATGAACAACCAAAGACTCTCATACAACAAGGTAAACATCTACTTCCTCTCTTTCATCATTGCAATCATCATAAGCAGGTTCTAGGAACTCATCTAATTCTTCTTCTTCAGCCTAATTGACTCTCCTTTGTGAGCATTGATAAGAAATATGTCTCTTTTCTCCACAAGTAAAACAACGAATTTGTAACCACTGCCTTGTTTTGTAGTACTAGGACCAGAGTTGCCTTGCTATCCTATTTTCCCAACATTCTTGCCCTTGTCATATCTATTAACCTGAGCTACATTTCTCCCACTCTTAATACGTTGTGGACCACTGTTTCTTCCACTTTTAAGAGTTATTTGCTCACTTCTAAATCTTTGGATAACATCAATGACAGTTTGTGAAGTAGTCCCAAGTTTGCCAAATATAGGTTTCCTATCACCATAATACAACACATGTTTCTCTGCCATTAAAGCATATTGTGAGAATCTTCAAGGTTGAATAAACAGACCACACCTATCTCATATCTAATATATTGGTTTAAACCAGTAAGATAATAGGAAGCCATCTGCTCATTCATTTCATTTAAGCCAACTCTTGGAGATTAGTCATTAAACTCTAGAGTATACTCTTCGTCGGTTTTAATATTTTGCTTCAATGAATGAAACTTTTCATATAACTCTATCACATAATCAGTAGGTAAAATTTGTTTTTTCAATTTAGCCTTCATATGTTCCCAAATGCAAATTTTGGGCTTACCTTATCGGGCTTGTTGTTCTTCTACTCTCTTCCATCATTGAAATGCCATCCCTTTTAATTCTAGCTTCACAAATAATAACTTCCTTGGTTCTTCCATAGACTTCCATTCAAAATATGTGTCTAAACTAGCCTCCTAGTACATATAATCTTCAGCATGTATTCTTCCATAGAAATCAGAAAGTTCAATCTTAATTCCACCCCTATTCAGATCTAACGCATGTATCAACCATTCCTCCAATCCATCTTGTGCATGCCTTATGGAAAGGGTTTTCTTCTTCATTTTTGTTTTCATCCTCTAGACTACCTTCTGTAGTGTCTAAAGGTGTGTGACCGCCTTTCTAATTCTCCATTTGGGCTTCCACAAATAGCTGTTATTGTATTGATTGTACAACACATGACAAATCTTTAACCATTCGCCTCAACTCAGCCAACTCATTTTGCTGCCCTTGATTTCCTCTACTACCTCTACCTCTACCACGACCAACCATGATAAACTAGGCTCTGATATCAATTTAATGTAGTATAGGAAAGATTCACAATAAATAATTGAAAACGAAAGGTAGAGAGCTTAGAGTTGAATGATAAACTAAGGTTCAATTGTGTTGGTACCCTGGTTTAAGAGAAAATCTTCTTAGAAAATATATCAAAAATTGTTGAGTACATCACTTTAAAATTATTTATACTAATAGACTAAGTTTCTCAGACTAACAGGCCTAGCCCAACTAAACTAAAACTAAAAGAGACTTAAACTTAATATTTTATTAAAAGATCACATGCTAGTGATGTAATTACTTAAGACATAAAATTTAAAACAAAAATAACATTAAACGCGTGTCCAACAATCAAAACAAATAAATAAAATAACTAAAAAATGTTCCAGCATCAATATATTAACAATAAACAAGAAAAAAGAA
>JANQAP020000128.1:1044632-1065940 GCA_026874005.2 Erythroxylum coriaceum
TTGATGAGTAGTGACCTAATGTGCTTGGATAAAAATGTGCTTAATTATGCTTTGAAATGTGTAAGTATTGGATCAAATGCATTAAATGCCTTGGAAAATGCAAAAGAAAGCATATGCAAATAATAAGGTAAGTAATCATGCGAGAAGTTTAATGAGTTTAATTGCTGAATCCTGTAGCTTAAAAATAGTGATATTGTGTTTTATACGCTTATGTGATGGTTTATAAATATAAGATACATATTTGAGTAGTAAATACATTGCATATTGTATGTATAAAGGCTCGGGAGCTGTGGTTCAAGGTGCTCGTACTAAGGATTGTTGAAGTCAAGGGAGTGTACACCTTCTTTTAAGGTGAGTTAAAAAAAATATATCTCTCAAATGGGTTTAGGACATACCAAGACATGCATGATGACTTGTATGTGAATTTTGAACATAGGTAATGCATAGTAGAATTGAATCTTAAATAGATGCTAGTATACTTATATATTTAATAACCGACATTGTTTTAAATAACTTTGCACTTGAAGTGCAAAAGATGGCTCTCATTGCCTGAAATAATGTTTTGGAACTTACATATGCATAACCGAGTCATGTATGCTGCGTGTATATGTTCTCTTTTAGCTTAAAGCCATGGCAAGGTGTCATTTTATCGGTTGGACCGATAAATAAAGACATAATACCTTACTTGATTTTAGTATTAAATATTTGCATATGATTTTTTGTGATTGGTGAGGTAACGATTGGTCATTCGTGTTTTAGGCACAACAGATTAAGCGATCCCCATACCCTTAATGCTGGTACATAAAAGTCGAGTCCTCACATTGACTCCTTTCCACGGGACTTGCTGGTAATTGCACACTTAGAGGTCTGGTCACCGATGAGGTCATCTCCTAGGGTTATGGCGCTCTTATCGACTGTAGTCTAGACTCATCACTGAAAAAAGTTGAGCCAACATTGGGAATCGGTGGGTGTGCACACTAGTTTGGCCGACTAGTGGTGACATAATAACTATTTTGGCCTATTCTGAGATTTGACTTCCTGATGAGATTTGATTTTACATGTGATGCTTTTCTGCTCTTGTGTACTAGAACTGGAACCTATGTTCACTAAATGAGTGATTAATAGGGTAGGCCTATGTGGTTTTTAACCAGTATGGGATGAGTCATAAATTATGCCTATGTTTTTTTATGTCATGTATGTTCACTTCATAGGTAGTTATATGTATAATTCCAAAATTTTCCAAATTATTATAAATTTCTGCTAAGACCATGACATTATTTGGGTCATGCTTTACCATTTGCTCGACCAAATCATAGGTACTCCTTTGTGGGGGGAGTGGAATTCTCTATTGCATAATAAAGGATCCAAGAGCTTTGTGGAAATCTGTTCCTTTAGAGTTTCCGCTTGTTAGATGCGTAAAACCATCCTTAAGTTATTTAAACCGTTTTGGTTTGTATTGGGTTCTGTTTGCGATATATGTTTTTTCCTGCTCACTGAGTACATAATGTACTCACCCACTCCGCTTTCCAACCATACAAGTTAATTTGGTGAGCTTGAAGCTCTGAGTGGTTCGACAGTCTTTTGACATTTTCGAGGCATTTTCGCACGTGAGTAGCCTCTGTTTTGTACCTTTGTTATTGCTCATGATTATGTTGATATGCTTTATAATTTTGTAAATTAACTCTTGAATATCTTATGGTTTGTAAATGACCTTATGTATGAACTTTTTGTATTGTCGTTAAGATTGCTCTTGAGTGAACTTAAAAGTCCAGAAAATTGCAGTAGAGCTTTAATGTGAATATAGAAGTGTGTTTAAAATTGATTTATAGGTGTTTTAATTAAGTTTTGGGATTTTCAAAATACAATCGTTGTGTTGTCCAAATATTTTTAAAGATATTCAGTTAGCCTTGCATAATCGGGTTAAGGTACCGTAAGTATCCTTAGCAGGGCATGCGGCAGTTGTCATGTGTCCGATATGATTCCATGTCATGACACATGTACTTTAAACAAATGCGTAAATCGTTTCCAGAGCTAATTGTGCATAAACATGACTGTGTACTATCAACACGGTGTACTCATCATTAAACACATGCATTTTCCTCATCAACATGGGCATGCTTTGCAGGAATCAATCAACACACCCCTAAACTCTTCAAACACGACCATATGCTTACTATGGACATTATAACTTAGTCAAAACCACTATAAATTATTCTAAACTTGTCTCAATTTGTTCCTTTTGCTCTAAATAAGCGAATTAGACCATACAAACAAAATATGAACAACTTAAGTACCAAAAACAATAAAAATAATCAAATAAATAAGCAAAATGTAGTAACTATAAGCATAAATATATGATTTAATCAAAATTTATATGTTAAACTTTATTTTATATTACAATATAAAAAGAAAATATTCTAAAATTAACTAGCTAATATAGAAGAAATATATTCCAGCATAGTAAACCAAACAAAAAACATATATCATTTTGGGTCAAATTTATTGGATCCGTTGTGGTTTGACGTATTATTAATATACCTCTTGACTTTTAAAAATTATTAATAACCTATTATAATTTTGGTTTTATATCATGTGTCCCCCTATCTTCAACTTTTGTTATAAACCAGAGCTACAAACTTCAAACCGATGTCGTATAGTGCCACGTACGGTGTCTCGTATAATGCCACGTAATGAAAATGATGTCATTTTGGAGTTTGCAGGTAAAGTTTAAAACAAAAGTTAATGATGGGGGGATGAGCGTTATAAAAGCAAAACTATAAAAGGTTATGGATAGCTTTTAAAAGTTAGGTGCATATTAATAATATGTCAAACCACATAGGGTCTAACGAATTTATCCTTATCATTTTACAATAGTTAAAGAAACATAATATCTTTATATGTTAAATAAACATTTTGGTTGATTTAAAATTTGTCTCAATACTACCATACGTGTTTATGACTTGAAAAACATGTTAATGAACGTTATAAATATTATATAGGATCCAGTACCAGATTTGGTTTTAATATGATATGGTACAGATATAGGTTAATACTAGATACAATTTTGGATAATTTTTAAAAATTTTAAGATAGGACCTAAATTTTATAAAATTAGAAAATAGTCATTCAATGTATTGTGTTATATAATTTTTATTTTACTTTTAACATTTAATGTTTATTTTACTTCAACATTGTTTTAAAAATTTATAAAAATATAATTTGATATAACAACTTTCTCTTTATTTTTATTAATATTACTCTTCACATATTTCTCACATAAACAATAATCACAATTAATATGAGAAAACGATCGTTTAATTCTCATATAGATAAAAAAACTAAGAATAATAAAAAATTACTTAAAATGTATAATTTACATCATATAGTAAAGAATAATCACATCAAAATATCATATATTAAGAATAATATAAGTCCATAAGTATTACAACAAAAGTTCTTACAAGTGAACAAAACTAAACACAATTGAAACCTAAAACAAAAACACTTTCAATTAAAAGTTCTATATTTATATTATAAATATAGAACTTTTAATTGAAATAAATATATAATGTAATATATACATCAAATATAAAAAAAATTAAAAGAAAAGAGAAAAATGAAAAACATAGAACTTTATTCAATGACATATGCGTTCAAGTCACCCTGGTCTCAATTTTCAATTAATAGGAAATTCTCTTTATTGAGAAGAGTTCCAATTTTACCATCATTCGAATTCATTGCATCAAATGATATGTTTGCGACGATGAGCAAAGGAAGGACCGAGGGAAAGGAGAGCAAACTTGGGAGGACAGGGAGTCCCGGACTGGACGACTAGTTAGGTTAAGAAGATAAGAGTAAAATTTTATTTTTTTCAATTTAGCCCCTACACTTTTTTACAATTTTTTAATTTCAAACTTGTAGCTACCGGCTAATACCAAAAATGGAAATAGTACTGATTAATTTGCATAGTATTTGAAATAAAAAATAATTTAAAATTTTTCTAATGAAATAAGTTTTTAATAAAATTAAAATACAAAAAGTAAAATTAAAGATAATATAAGAAAATCTACTTTAATTTATGTTTCTCTATAAGTAAATAAACTCTAGAACTTTACCCAAAAGCAGCAAGAATAACTCGCAGCTCCTGTTGCCCTAACCTTGTGTAGTCTGTGGACTGTACCCCCCTAAAACCCCAACTCTCTCACTCTGTCTCCCCACCCAAAGTTTTAATCTTGAGTCCAAAAGAAGACTTGCAGAAATGGAAAGAAATGCTCCACAGCCATTAGCGGAAGACCGGACCACCTCTCTTTGCAAGGTTTCTACAGTTAACGAATCAGAGGTTCAATCTTTGTCTGTTTCTTCACAAAGTGAACAATCGCAGACCATTCAAGAAAATCTCGGTTCCAGTTCCTTCAAGAACGACAACTCTCTCTTCTTTGAATCTGAGAACTCTTGTGTAGCGAAGATGGAAGTGGGTTTTGAACAAAATCAAGAATTGCTTGGTTCTGTGCCTACAGAAGAGATGACTGTGGAGGATTTGGCTTCTGGGTCTTTTGAACGTGACAGGGACAGTGAAGATTTTGTGAAAAAGGTTGAGAACATCGGTATTCAAGTGCAAGAAACAGAAAATGCCGTGGTTGAAGGGGCTGTTAATGGCTTGAAAGAAGGAAAAGACAAAGATTGGGTGGAATCTGAAGTGGGTTTCTCCGGAGAACAAGGAAGTGATATCAAAGAAGTCTCTGGAGGGTGCAAAGTCATTGAATTTGGAGTTGGTTTGGATAATGATGTGAATAAGGAGATTATGAAATCGAAAGAATTAGAAAAAGAAACTTTCTTGGAAGCCAAAAAGAAGCAACTTTTAGCGGGACTTGACGATGGATCCATTTTCAATGTCAAAAATCATGGGGAAAGTGTTGCTGGTTTTCACACTGGTGCAGAAATTTTCGGGGGTCTGAAGGGAATCGATATTTCAGTTAGAAAATCCTTGGAGATTGAAGTAATTGATGATACAGCATTGATCAAGCCAGTTGCAGTCACCAAACATGGTAACGCAGGTCCAAAGATTTCAGAGAGGAACGAAATGAAGAACGAGAAACAAGAAGTTGATGCTAAGGGAAAGAGACCACGGAGAAAGGGAAAACATGCGAAAAATGTTTCAGAGACAAGTGGATCTCAAAATGCTATCGTAGTGAACGGGAATCAGACGAAAAGGATGTACAGTAGGAAGGAGATGCAGGCCCTCCGGTTTGTTAACATTGTAGAACAGAGGAAATTGTGGGGAGAGATACACGGTGGTCTTGGACATGCTGTTTCGAAGGAATATGATGACTTGGCGGTCTCAAAGTATGACAAGAACCATCGTGTGAACTTCGATCCTCACCACAGATTTGGAAAGAAGGAACATGCCCCCGATTTTCTCAGTAAGCTCTCTTAATCTATTTGTGCATGTGTATGCGTGTGTTGATCTTGCTTCTGTGTGTAAGAACTAAATTACTTCACCGCTTCAAGCATTGCACTAGTCTTCTGTTAAGTATTTGCCTTTCTGAATTTTGTTTTCACTTTGTTTAGAAGAGACTAACCCTGAAATAGTGTACCTTGTGACATCTAAGACACGTAGAAGTATGGTAGGCAGTGGAGTGGTATTGTAGACAAATACATAAACTTTTTTGGATATTTTATTGTTCTTGAAACTCTCAGGCCATTATCTATTTAGCCTTTGCCTGGATCCGCCCAGATCATCGTGATGTTTGATATGTAAGCAACTAGCAGAGGAAATGGCTGCCTTTTTCTTTCTTGTTTCTTGTTTTCAAAACTTTGTTTCATACTTTCACTGTTTCTGTGTCCGGCATGATTGTCAAAATATACAGATTCTATTGATTCACGGAAACAGATGGGTTTGAGAAGCTTGAGATTTTCTCCTTTGCTGTAATTATTCCCAGGCTTACAATTTGGTGTTAGAATTTGTGCTACAAGTTTGTGCTAGTTAAAAATGTTTTGGGCCCAGAAAAGGGAGGTCCTCAGATGGCAGTATTATTAGTGAATTATACTTTGCTGGTAGACCTTATAATTCGAATAACCAACTTGAATTGCTATGATTTTGGGCTAGACAGAAGTTTAGGATTGGAGATTCTGATGGCCTTCTGGAATGGTGCAAAGGTTGTGGTCTGATTCTTGAGAAATCTTCAGATAAGATATCTACCGGTTGAATATTACTTGGAATGGAGACCAGTTGCCCTGGATTCCTTTAGCTATAAGAGAATTTTTGAAGTAGATGCAATATGAATTGATTGCTTGAATGATGGTTGAGTTTCCACTTTGATCAATGAGATTATGTTTCAATGAAAGTTTCCCTTTGGAATGCCTAGTGGTAGAGACCAAAATTGCTTCGGTATTTTTGTGTGAAAATATTTTATTTTTATCAGTTATGGTTAATATCTCTTGGTGGTGGATTAAGTTTTAATCTCACTTTGTAATATTTAACTGATATAACAGCCTATTGGGCTAGGTTAAACTATTCTTCTGTGGGTGGCTGAACTGCAAAAATGGGTGGATTGGAAACCTTTGCTGTGTTGTAGCAATTATTCTTTTTCTTTTATGTTGTCTTGGGTTTTCTTTTATTGGGGGAAGTGGAGGGTTCCGCATAGAAGAGCTTATGCATGAGTTTCCAGCACTATTATTATGCCACTTCACAATCTTCGCCCTGTTTGAATTCCTGAAAGTGATGTCTAACTCCTTTCAACTCTTTCCCCTTTGGTGTACTGATGTTTTGACTGAAATATCAATACTTAAACTGCTGTTCCCTGATCTTCAGTAACAACGATTACCCGTCAGGGCAAACTAGTGGCTCTTGATTTTAGTGCAAGTTTACCCTTTCTCCTTTCCTTTCCACTTCCTTTGTGGATCATTTGTAGTCTTCTTTCCTTGTCTGATTTGCTTGTTCCTTCCTTTCCCTCGTGTTTTTAGTGTTTTCTTCTTTGGAATGTAACTGCTATATCCTTCAAAAACATCGGAATCCATTGAATCAAACTGCTTTCTTTCTCCTTTGGTCCCCTTCCAAATTGCTCTAATTTGTCAATTTGATTCATTTCTGTTGTGGACAGGTGTTGTTGCGGCAAGGGGAAGATGGAATCCTTTGAATATATACGTGCATTGAAGAATAAGTCTAAAGCTATCTGCAAAATCCTTCCGTGAAAAATACTCAAAACATCTGCTGGACAGTTTACTTGGGCAAACGATTGTTTGTCTTGCATATATGACTTGTATATGGTCCTTGTACATTCAATCCTTCTTTTGACTAACCTAGAGAGTAGTGTTTAGCAAAGATAGTCTCTTTGAATACCATAGGATTTGTAGCATTCGTTTGTAACTGGAACTAATAAAGGGATCTTACTCACTATTACTTTGTTCTTGAATGGAGAGAAATTTAGTACGGCTCACTGTTATTTGTTTAATACTCTCTCTCTCTCTGTTTCTTTGTTTATGTGTATGTGTGAGCACTGCATTGGCTTCTATTTTTGTTTTAAGCAATGGTTAAATGAATCTAAATATTGTTTATAATTCCAGGAGACGACTGTTCCTTAAATGGGGATGATAAAATAAGGAATATGAAAGAACATGAGGTAGAAAATATTTATCCCTTGGACTCTGATAGTTACAGTGTTGGAGGGGAAGATGGTTTGGAAGAGTATAGTGAAGAAGACAGTGATGAGTACTATGAAAGCATTCAGAGGCCTGCTTTTCTTGTAGAAGGAGAACCAAATTTTGATTCTGGACCTCCAGAAGATGGATTAGAATATCTAAGGCGTGTCAGGTACTATTCTCTGCCGTAATTTTTTCAGAACCCTTTGTAGTTCATAATGCAAATTCAGTACTTATATTCTTTCCTCATTTGTTTAGGTGGGAAGCTGCTCATATTCCAAAAGTCACTGTGGCTAAGCTTGATGAGAACAAAATTAGAAAAGAACAAACTGTTTATATGCCCCAGATTCCTGACATTGTCCCAACTCCACAACATTTAATACCATCCAAGGAGTGGGAGGATGCATTTCTTACTGATTTTTCTGAACTACGACTGGTACCATTTCTAATGGAGAAGCTATATTTTTCTTCTTGGCTTTCTTCATATGGGGAGGAATATCTGAAAATTGGACAAGCTTTGATTGGTTCCTTTGTGCTTATGGCAGAATGAATCAATTTCAAATGCTTTTAATAATTGATTCTTCAGTGTAACCAGAAGTTGGAACATTAGCTCATTGCAAATATATTTACAGAGTTGATAACAGTTGTGTCACTGCAGAAACTTGAGACCTGAACAATATGTTAAGATTCAATTGCTTATTGAAAGATAAAAATGAAAAGGATCAAGCATAGTGGTTTACTTTGTTAGGAGACAGAATTATATTCCTGTAAGAATTTTGATTTGAGTGAACTGACTTGTATTCTTTTCATCTGTCATCAGTTTTTCTCACAATATGAGGGTTCCAGCAGTAAAATTTCTCATAAGCTGCAAACGATGTTTAAACTTCTCGAGGTAGATGCATCCTGCCATCTTAGTGAGAGTGAAGCTCTTGAAGAGTTGGGTGAACACCAACATTACGAAGTCCTTTCCTGTAGTCCTCTTCATTCCAGCCTTGAGAACACTGCTTCTTCCATGAATGTTAAAGGGGGTAGAGTCTTAACGCCCTCTCAGAATCCAACGGACAGTTCATGCGACTATCCTACATTATCTCAAATTCTATCAATGGATTCTGTTGCTCGGGTTTCAATGCTGAGGAAACGCATAAGCCTGGCAGAAACTGCGAGCAGTCTGTCGAAGAATGACTGCGTGTGGCTTTTTGCTTTATGTGCAGCAGTTGATACGCCTCTAGATGCTGATACATGTGCTGCACTTAGAAGCTTGCTCCGGAAATGCGCTAACTTACGTGCTGTGAAGTCTGAAGTCGATGATGAGGTTGTAATGATGAACATTCTTGCAACAATTTCAGGCAGGTATTTTGGACAATCTGAAATGTGAAGCATTGCAGCTGAATGTTTACAGAGAAGCGGATTTCAGCTTACGGCTGAAGATTGCCTCATCCATTATACAATCTGTGTGCAAGGAATCACTGAAGGCCCTTTGGAACTTGATTATTATTGTAACTCTTCTTATGGTGGTTTATTGATTATTCCTGGTCTTACATTTCTACCAAATGTTCATACTTGATTCTGATTACTGTTTCTAGATTTGCAATGATGGAAAGGCTACTGTTTGATAGAATGAAGTCTAATGATTGCTGTATACATTAAATCAACATCGTTAATGTATAGAAGTTTGCTTTATTGTAGTAATGTTATGTATCACAACTCAACATAAAAGTCAAAGAACATGATAAGATTTCAAATTCAATCATTAAGATACCGTAAGAAAAATGAGTTCACGTAGCTTTGGTTTCAAGATCCTCTCTCTTTTCTTGTGATTATGACTAAATGTCAAAATCACAAGACGAATTATCACGTGTAGGGCACGTGGTGCGCCAACCTTATAATAAGCGAAACAGACGGACAAGACATGTAGAGACACTCCAAGTTTGTTCCCGCCTAATTTCCGGTTGAAATGACCGCCACCTCCACCGCTACCACAGACGACCACCCGAAACAAAGAAAGAAAAGAAGAAGAGAGACGGTGATTATTGATGGGCAATCAGAAGAGAATACCGAAACACGCGAGAGCAAGACTTCACCTTTCCCTCAATCAAATGCGAAACAGGAGCAGAAGCCTCTCGCATGCACCTCACTCACTCCTGTTTCCTCGTTATTCGTTAAATCTGTAATCTCTACCTTCTCTTCCGTTGTTTTTTTTCCCCCCCTTTTTCCTTGTAATGGATCTCAAGGGGTTCTTTTTGATGTCCCTTTTGGGGTTTTGGGAGGTCAGGTGTTACTCTATGACTGGTGGCTGGCCAGGGCTGATGGCAATGGATTAGCTGTTGCGGGGTTTGCGGATAGGGAGTAAGTGTTTGTTTGGTGATCGTATCTTTTGTTCCTTCTCATAGAATGTTAAGTTAATTCTTTGATATTTTCTACTTTCTTTCATTAAACCTTTTTGTTCTTCTAAGTTTTCACTGTTGATTAGCCACCAAATTAAGCTTAGCTGATCTTTTTTGGACTGTACCACAGGAAACTGGGGGCAAGAGTCTTTTGTTCAGCAGCAATTTCCAGAAGAATCAACACCAACACTCTTGAGACAATAGATTGCATCACAATCACAGTCACAGGCTTCATAAATAGATTCCGGACTTTTCAAAATGGTTTCTCGCTTGAGGTATATGTCTACCACCAATAATCAATGATGTTACTTCTGATTGAGATAATAATCATAGGGCTATTAATACCGGTTTCATTAACTAGAGTAACAACTTCCTTATTCAAGCTTTTACTTGTTTATCTATGAGCCGTAACAACCACGTACAGATTCTGTATGACATTTGCTGAGATCTTGCTGATTATTTATTTAAGATTAACCACTAGCAGCTTGTACAGATGCAAATGTGAAACTGTTAAGTTGAACAGGTTTGCAGTCATTTCTTGCTGGGATTTCCATATTACTGGGAAGACTATGCCACTTGGAGTTGTGTTGAAGAATCTTCAAAGGAAGCAAGAACATCTGGACATCAGATAAACAGTGTGTCATCAGGTGCAGGATCAAGCACTTCTCCATCAGTATCAATAGATGACCTCCCTGCAAGAAAGATAAGTGACTTTTTTCTGCGTCTGGATTCCAACATTTTCTCGTTGGATCATATATTGCAGAACTTCTCCAGCATTACTAGCAAACATACTCAAGCAGCAGCCCAGTCAGAAGACGAAACTGAGAGCTCAAAGACTTGCAAGAAGGCTAAGCCTAATCAGAAGAAGAGTAATATAGATGTGCAGTCAGATTCTGCTTCAGACAAATTAACTAACTCGAGCAGAGGCGTTGTCACCAGAAGTATGTCTAGATTGAGAAAACTAGGGACAGTGGAGGAGAAAGGCTCATCAAACTATACCGTTGACCGTAAAGATCTAAGAAAAAAATCATCAAAGAAGCTTCTACCAACACCATCTTCCAAGAGTAAGTAGTCCTAAGCTTTCAGTATCTAGAGGGAGTAGAGAACCAGGAAGTCAGGGACGTCACCAGAAATTGTTCCCATTCGGATTTCAGCAACCACATAAATTGGGGCAGTTTCTGAGACATTTATGATAAGTGGAGTAGGATTAGGAGCTTGAGGAATTATAATTGTAAAATTTCAGCTATATTGAATTTCATTATTTTGATGAAGACCTCTAAGCTCAGTTCAACAAAAGTAGATAAAACTAACCAAAAGAAAGTCATCAGAAAAACCAATAGTCATTATCATCTCAAGACATTTTAGTCATGTCAAACGCCTTATGCTAGTTTTTATTGATCTACACAGGCAGAATGATTGGAAAATCTGTCTCAAATGAATGTGTTGCATATCTTCACTTATAGCAAATATTTATATGTTGGCATAAACAGGAGAAAATGGTAGAGGCGACATTTGTGCATGAGTTCATGTTATTCCAGCAAAGCAAATAGCCAAATACTACAAATGGCATAAGCTCAAAATTTGCTTTCATTTCCTTTTATATTGGAACAAGAAAGTTGCTATCGAAAGAAAATATTGTGTATTGCCTAGCAAACAGAACCCAAAAAAGAAAAACTTTTCTTTGGATTAGCCTATGTTTACAGTGACTTACAGACAGATATGTCTGTAGTCTAGTCGCACATTTCCATAGCTACATAGCAACCCGTCTTTAACATGAGCCAAAACTTCTGGGCCCTATCATTTTCGCAAGAATCACGAAGTGAACCTATTTGGAGCTTGACTGCATTTCCTACCAATGTTCCATTCACACAGGTACTCTTCTACCCCGGTTGCGATCAAAAAGCTGCACATCAATGATGAACAGAAACTTGTTAAAGTGAAGCTATGTACCGTATTTAAAGATTTGGAGCATCAAATCAAATTGAGTTGTACTGTTGTCTCTATAGCCATATCCAACACTTAATGAAGACTCTTAAACTCATCTCCATCGTAAAGGTGCTATCCCAAGATCAATGTGTCAATGTGTTTATACATTCTTGCTGCAATAAATCTGCATGCAAGTGTGAGGTAGGTGGACATGAGTCCAACCACGCAGTGAACCATTCACCATCTTAACTGTCGTACTATTTGACTAGATGAGCATGAGAAACCTCATTGCCCTGTAGGACTGACAAAATTCTGAGACCTATTTATTATTTACAACACCTCATAAATCACATTAAAATTAGTTCCCACCAACTTGACCAGGATGTACACCAAATTTAATGACCGAAGAACAGCAGAGGAAAACGAACTAGTAAAATATTCACTTTAATTTAGAACATAAGAACCATGTGTAACGAAGCAAGGATGGGAAGGGAGGAGGAACTTGTGAAAAGAGAATTAATCATTGATCTTGCTTTTGTTATTTGCATCTGACCATAACCAAGATCCACATAACAACGCATCATACTTCACGATGATGACTCGGTCGTTTTACCAAACAATCCTTCAGTCTTTCCATGATGTTTTGGCACGCAGCTTACCAACATTTTATCAGTTAAGAGGTTGGACATGACCATCAACATGAATCATATAAATTGACCTTATGTAGAAGTAGCTTTTTTTTCTCCATAAAAACAATCTAAGAGACCAAATCCAATTTTCTTGTGATATATTTTAAAATTCCTAAAATTTATCTTCTATGTATTCACTTTTCTGCTTTTATAGTGCAGATTCCTTTGTCCACTGTGACTGCAAGGGTGTCAGGCAAAACCAGAAATGCAAACAAAAAAAAAAGGTAAAGGAAAAATATCTACAATCCCTAAGCCATTAAGACAAGAATAATAAATAATAAAGAAAAACTTGGATATACCGATCGGACAAATGGTTGTTGTAATATCCAACCAAGAAATGGAATCCTTTGCAGGAAGACAGCCAATGTTGGCCAAAAGCCACTGCATAAAATGCCAATCACCATGTTAGTCATGAAAAATAAGCACAGTTTCGAAGAAAAGAAAAAGGCAGCATACCAACAGACCTGAAGAGAACAATGAACCCATATGCCTCCAAAATCATACCGATAATTGGCCATCCTATGACGACAAAGAAGAAGCCAGCACCAAATGAAAGAGTTCCCTGCATGACATGACAGCACAAGTGATGAAAACAGTTTATCAATCCAACAATCACACCCACATCAGTTTGAGCTGGGGTGACTAGAAAAGGTCAACCCACCTTAAAATTTTGACGTTTCATGAAGAACTGCATTGTGGACTTTGGGCCAATTGTTAGACTCACTCCAGAGACAAAGAGGATCTGGTAAAAGTAACATTGGAAATATGGACATGTTAGACCGTATCTCATAGGTTAATAACAACAGATCAATTGAATAACTAAGGACATTTGCAGCAAGGCACTTACATTTCCCATTGCAAGTAGTCCCTTATCAAAGAAAAAGATAATACCCAGGAATGAGAAGAATATGCCAAATCCTGTCAATCCTAGCCCGATCTCTGCTTTTTTTTTTCGGATAAAAGAATTAAAGCATGGAATAGCCAAGTGAATCATAAAACAAGAATACAGAAGATAAAGAGTTTCTCGCATTTTGGTGTGACTATATCATGGTGCATTGAGAAAGTAAAAGACTGGTTTATGGCATGGTAACAAGTAGAGCAAAATGGCTTCAGTTCACACCAAGTTATGAGGTATAAGATGCCTAATCATCATTTTTTCACTTTTATGTGTACATTTTATCGAGGTATAATAGGATTTACCATCATAAGCCTCTTTTCACCAACAAAGTAACTAGCTAGAGCAACACAACCTATATGGCTAATCAATCAACTAATTGGATAAAAGGAGACTACTAAAAATAATCAAGTTTGACGAACAAATCACAGAAAGTGAACAAGAAGATATGAGAAATATTTTGAACAAAATGTTGCAATGCAAAGAAGGAAAAAAAATCACAGGCATTGGAAAATGAGTTGCCAAAAGTTCCACCATTTCATTAAATCAGACACAACATAAAATTCATACAACAACAACAACATAAAATTAATGTAGTGTAAAAAATGCAATAAGAACACTCTAGAACAAGCAAAACGCTAAACCCAAGAGATACCTATACTACTAAAGTCATGATTCCAAATCTCTATTGTGGAGTTGCATGAATCAGTTAATTGCCATTCACCATGAAAAGACAATACATATGTAGGATATGTACATGTGTGTGTGTGTGTTTTTTTAAATAGGCCATGGTGTTATACACGGATCATATATGCGCATACACTCAATATCTAAGAAATACTAAACAAAAACACATAGAGTTCAAATGTTCAATAGGAAACCCAAATATTGCAGGTGTCTCAGCACAGGAAATAAAAACTAAAAGCTATGATGAGATCAATTAACCTCTGGATCACCAAGTATTTACCTCAACGTAGATTCAACTTCCTAAAAGACTGTTCTAATTCAACGTTTGACCTCTTCTTCTCTAGCTTTGTACTAATTTTATTTCTTTTAGGCCTTTTGCTTCCTATTCATTTATCATTAGCTGAAAATCAATCATAAAATTCCACCGTGCCAGAGAAAAACTTCGTCCTCTCTCAAGTTCGAAATTTATGCATCGAATGGAATTATGCTTAAGTCAAAATGGAGGCGAAAACTAAAATCCGAAGATAATAGAAGAAGTGGAAAACTAATAAGTAAGGAAATCTGTAAATGAGAAGGAAAATTCAAATGAAAGAACTTACTTTTCCGATCGTTCATTTCGAAGTTAACCATATTTGGAGCAGAGAATAGGATTGAGGAATTTGCTCTCGTGCGCTCTGTCACTGCACCACCGGACAACAGAAAATGTCAGATTAGGATGGATCCAAATCCAGAAAATTAAACGAAATCGAATAAAAGAAGCATCAGAAATAAATGGTTACCTCCGCAATCTGAAGAAATTAAACTTAGTAAACCTGAAGAAGGGAAAAGCTATACGAATCGGTTGGCTCAAAACGAATAGGTGCTCAAGGTCAAGTTTTCTTAGTGTTTGTTGAGAGAGAAGTGTCAGTTACTCCCAATACAACTTTATTATATATATACACAGTGCGTAAGGCTGTTTAAGCTTCAAATTAATATGACTGACTGTCTTTTAATACGCAGCTCCGCACTTTGCGAGTTCAAAGAGAGTCATAATGTTTTTTTCGAAGCGACTATGTGATCCGTAACCTTCTAATAAAAAAAACAGTGAAAAAATATTTACTTTTTAATTAAATTTGTATAATCAAGTATTAAACGCTTATAAAAATAGATAAAATTACGTACTACTGTATGTACATTTCTAAATCTCGCATGTCAAAGATATTCCTATATATATTAAACACATTACAAAATTTAAATAACTGATATAGTTAATGAAGTCAATGAGTCAACTGGATAACCCAGCCCACAGCCAGATGGGCCACGGTCACACCAAACAAATTTGACCCATAGCTTGGTAATCTCAAGTTAAAAATAAGCCGAGCCGAGCTGGATTAAAATATTTTAACATCCCTAAATTTAATGTGATTTTATAATACTTTTAAATAATAAAAAAATTTGACCCATGACTTGGTAATCTCGACTCAAAAACGAGCCGAGCCCAGTTAAAATATTTTAAAATCCTTAAATTTAATGTGATTTTATAAATACTTTTAAATAATAAAAACAATTTAGAATGAATAAAGTTACATATTTATCCATTTCACACTTTATTCCGTTCACAAAACAAATATCGAGAAAGTTCAAAGTTGTATTGTAGGGCATGAAAATCAGTAGTGGCGTAGCAGCTGCGCATAGTACACAAAAGTGGGCTTCTCTTAGCAAAGAATAACATGTACAATTTAGCTAAAAAGAACAAACAAACAATGTATGTATCAGTATTGTGAAATAACTTTCACGTGTGCTCCGTCTCCTGTTGATCACCAACACTTTTTGGGGAGAACATCTGCATGAAGAATAAACTAAGATTAAGTAATGGTTTTTAAGTACTAGCACTGCAGCATATTCCAGGTGGGTCACAGACAACTTCACAGGTTTATACATCCATATCATCAAACTCAATGTTAAAGTATTCTTTCCTTCACATTATAGCTCTAAAGTGAATCTTATTCTATTTCTCCTTCCGCCCAAGATAAAGATTGACAATTGTTGCAATGGAGAATGAACAAATATGAACTTCAAGCCGCTTTTTTTTATCACCCCAGCTCTCCTAATATCGGTGCAAGGCTAGAAGGCGACAGAAAGAGGGAAAGAACTATTTCTTAGAGGCCTTTCAAAGATTAAAAAAGAAATTCTATCAGCTATAATTTAGAACGCTCAAGGGTACTTTTACCATTCAGCATCTCTACCAAAAATAGAATCAGGAAAGGAGAGACTAAGAGGATCTACCAAACCCAAAGCATCGGCCGCAGTTCTGTGACTCTCCTCATTGCAAACAGCAACGAACATATTCATTAAGATTTCTCGCTGCTCCACTTTCAAGTGCCTCCCCAGCCCTCGAGCCACCATCTCCATTTCAGGCTGCAAAAGAACATACATGTGCATATCAGAGCATAAGCTTCAATGCACCGACTTTTTTCTTTTTACATCTTACATCCAAAATCACATGTTTGTAAATGAATTTTGACCAAGTCAGAGTACACAGCAAATATCTTCCAACAAAGAAAAGTACATATGAAAAGCCAAACCAACATACGGAGGATTCTTCAGGGGGGAATGTTTGGAGAACAGGGCATATCTTTGACAATTCAAAAACTGCTTCCGAATGTTTCCCTTGAACTTCCAAAGCCTGCAATGGACGTGTAAATAGTATCATCAACTTAATTAAATACCAGAACACTAACCAAAAAGAAGGTGAAAGTTCTCTCGAAACAGAAAGACATCTTGGGAGCGAAAAATCATGTCTGACAGTTCATGATATGCAGAAAGGAAAGATTAAAATCAAATTTCAAAAACTCAATCGACACTCAAATACAACAAATTTGGGAGCTAGAAAACATACAAATCAGATTAGGATATGCAGAATGGAAAAGCCAAACCTAGGTTCTGAATTTCCAGCAGCACTTAAAACACGGCAAAAAGTAAAAACTATCCTCAAATCAGTTCAATTACTCCACACCATGTGTCCTCAAGCAACTCAGCAGCACTGAAACTAAGTCCTGAGGCATCAATCACAAGGGAGCAAACATATTATCTCCATGTTCTCATAGCTTAATTGGTTTATCTTCATTTTTCCCTCTTCTGGAGCAATTACACCCAAGAACTACAGCATTTAAGTCTATACTACACAATTCATGCACTCCACTCATAAGTTGTTCTATGTTTCATATCACCTCCTTTTAAGCCATCTAAAGTTGCTCTAAGTTTCCACCCTCCCTGTGGCGCCTCACCAATATGGAGTTCAGGTAGCTTTGTAAGCATGGCAAATGCCAACTAAAAAATTCAATTTTGATGTTCACGCATGAACTTGCTAGAAAGCTACTTTATAATATCTTCATTTTCAAAAATGAGGCTTAAAGAACTGTGCAGAAACTCTTCTGAGAAATTCAGAAAGGTTTGTCAAGGTAGAGCCTTCAGCTGTGGACAAAATTTCTGTTAGGCATAGCTGAATAACCAACAATCTGAATAAGCAACAAGAAGTTGCTTTGCCTATTGATATTGAATAATGCCTGATCACATCTGAGATTGATATATCATAGAAGTGAAAACAGAAGCATAGAGTTCCAACACCGCAAGGATTTGATCTTTAAGAATCTGGCTGAAAAAAGAAAATAGAAGTGCACATTCACTTGATTTACTGGAACACAATTCACGCTAACTTGAGCATGCTGACAGATTACTAGGTTGAACTACAATGTCCAAGTTCAACAAATTACCCATGCTTGTAAGAAACATGAACGAGTGCGTGCAGCAACAGCTGCCAATACCATTCGTGCAGCGCGAGCATTCTCAAGGCCAATGTTTCTAGCAAGCCCGGCAATAAACTGCTGAGCAGGTTCGTTATCAATCTTAACATTTGTAGAGTAACTAGGGGCCCTGTAGGTTTGCAAAGCAAGGTATAATCATTACACACAAGCAAGGAAAATATTATGCAACATCAGCAATGTAATTACTCATGAAAATCATTCTCACGAACCTACTACAAACACTTAGAACAAAGTCGATAGATGCACGGTAAAAGGAGTCACGCGTGTTTGTTGTGTCAAAAGTGGCCTGCACTCCAGATGTCCTGCATATTCGACGTAACTGCTCACCCATACAGGAAAAAGGGAAAAGAGCATTGTATATTGAGAATCAGCAAACTAAACAGAAACTTATAACTGCATAATATAATTGCTAAAAGGAACAAAACTTAATGGTTCTCCCAATTTTAGCAAAAAAATCATTCATGCATAAGTACCCCAACGGATGAACAAATGAATCTTGCAAATTCAATTTAAAAGACTCTCAAAGTAGCCCGTGCTATGATATTCCCAATTAAGCCAACTGCACCAACCAAATAAGATAGAGAGCTCTATCAGTAGCCTTAACAACTATAATGCCCTTACAACTTTCAATGAATAGAGAAAAATTGAGGGATTTACCAACAACATTCACTATGACTATACAAAACTCACAACTGTTTTCTGTTAATAGGTATACAAATTAAAATCACAAATGTATGGACAAGGGAGCAGAATGACTGAATAAGGCAAGATGAAGAACATCTGGAAAAGCCAATAAAGTAGAACTACTCTTTTATCTGAAAAACATCCCGATATTTTCGTTCATGAGATGCTGTCTAACCATGGACAATTTGTCCTTGCAAAATTATGATAAAGCATACTAGGGTATACCCAAGGGCCTATACTCACTTTACTAGACGAAGACCAAATAGATTAATATGATACTAAAGCCAAACCCCTTCACTAAGAATAAGAAGCTTTGCAGTCCTCTTTAGCAAATGGCCTTAACTAGGACATGTGACAACAGATACATAAAATATGACACGCATCATCCTGAAGCATAGCCAAAATGTGATAAGTCAAACTATAATAATTTTCTGTTTCTTGATTAGGAGTATGTCATTAATATGCAGGTTTTCAAAGTCACAAAAAGTACTAACTTGAATTATATCTTCCTCCATGACATCCTTTCCGCTTGTTCTATTGTCCATTATTTCTGGAAATCAAGAGGGTGAGTTGCAACTTAAGCAAAGAGAAAACAACAAAAGTTCAGAATTTCAGAAATACATAATCCTTTGGTCTACACGGGTAGAAGGTGCAGATAACTACTTGAAAGCAAACACAATAATAGAGCATAAAATAGCAGCAACTGTAACAATAATTTGTTGCTCACACACAAATCTAACCTCAAATGGCAGGTTGAAGTAGCTACAGCTACATAGTGAATATAATTCCATGGTATTATTTTAATGGATAAAGCATTTTAAAACAGTAACCAAGGTGCAAAACTTTTATGAATACCAAAGGAGTACATGACAGTAAACCTTCTAATTTCCTGTCTAGTCAAAAGTCATCCACCAAGGTCACAGTAATCATCATTGTACAAAGAACATGTTTTGAATTTTACATATCAATAACAGCTTAACACAGATTTAAACCTTATCATTTTGCCATAATCCATTAATCTGGTCATAAACACTCAATATGGAAGGATTGCCCGTTTTAACAAATGTCTAGTAATAATTATGAACATCAGTTTATAAAGGACTGAATCACTGAATATATGAGTTAATGTGAAGAAACATACCTCGAACCAATCTATTGACCTCCCTCTGATACTCCTGCTGATCAACAATTAAATCAGGCTCATTTCCTACTGAAACCGTCCACCACTTTGGCAATTTGGTTTCGTTCCGGGAATGATACCTTCTCCAATCATCATTCCTCAGACCTGACCCGATAAGACCCGGGGACCACAGAGGATTATCCCAGATTGGGAAGTAACCGTTTTCCTTACTGATCTTCTTCTTCTTCTTCTTATTCATCATCATCACATCTTCACCGTCACTCTCTCTCCTCGCTACAACAACCTCTCTCCCTCCAAGACTCCGGTCTCTACGAACAACGACACCACCATTCCCCTTCCCAAACCCTAAACTACGCCTAAACCCTACCCCTAAAAACACCATGAACCTAACCGCCGAAACCAACAGAAACCCAGACAGCAACACAAACCCCGTGAACTGGATAGTGGACTTACGGCAGGAGAAAACAATCCGGCGGTTTTCATCGAAACTAATCAGCGTGGTCAAGTCATGATATGCGTCGAACGCGGAGGAACGGAGGCGGTGGAATTTGGAGGAGGCTAAAGAAGATATTTGGTCAACGTCGAGGACTAAATGGAGGCTTTGACTACCAGTGGCGGCGGCGTCGGAGTCCGTTGAGGGCTTGCCGGGACTGTAACTTAGCTTCCTTCTCTTGGGAAAGTCGTGACGGCGGCGTGAGGAGCGGCGACGGCGGACGGAGAAGGAACTTTGTGGGCATTTACATATAGTGAAGAGTTGAGGAGAAGAAGCGAAAGAGGGAAGTAAGGAGTTCATATCAATTGTTTATTCATTAATCATGTGTTCTGTTGGTTCCTTAGACAGATATAAATAGTATCGAGTGTCGTCATCATCGCGTCTGATCTTATTTGCTCCAGAAATGGTGGGAGTGGGAGTATTTCAAGTACATGGCTGATATTCTGATCAGATCATACATTACAAGTTTCGATGACGATGAACTTGGGCCCTTTCAATCCCTACAGGAAGACTTGGCTCCTGTCCTGTCACTTACTCCCCAGTTTTTTGTTTTTAAATATGCGTAAGGTATTTTAAATTTTTCGGACTAATCTTAACCTCCTAAAATCTTACTTAGAGATGACAATTTTGGCCTGATCTGTCCGGTTCAGTCCGGTTTTGGCCCGAATTGGATAGGTCAAGGGTTGACTATAGTAGGTCAGTTCATTTTGAACAAAACAGCGTCGTTTTGTAAATTTTTAATTAAAAAATATAAAAGGCCCGGCCCGGCTCAGCCCACTAGTAGCCTCGCGGGCCATGGGCCTATCACGGGCCCGACAGCCCGCCTATGGATTGGGTCGTGGGCTGGCCCATCCCGGCCTGCAGCTCGCCATGATCGAGGCCAGGCTGGATTGGGTCAAGGGAGGCCTGGGCCCGGCTCGGCCCATTGACATCCTTAATCTTACTCTTAGAGTCATAGAGGAGGAAAA
>JANQAP020000128.1:1072142-1083543 GCA_026874005.2 Erythroxylum coriaceum
ACTTTAGACAAGCTATGGAGAATTAATGCAAAAGAGCTTAAAATCTATACAAAAATAAAAATAAAAAATAGTCAACCACAGGCCTTAATTTAGTGCGGTGGAGGATGAGAATTGAGTTGATAGCAAAGATAACAAAGGCTAAAATTTAGATTATGTAAGGATTCTTTATTAGATAGGAGATAGTATGTAAGATAACTATATTATTCTAGATTTAAATATATTATCCTAGTTGTTTAGAACTTAAACTTATATAATTTTTATTTGAATAAGATTTGAATTTGTTAGGAACATTTTCCTACTAGAATAAAGGTTGTAAGAACTTCTTTGTAACTATGTGTATTTAGCCTTTCAATAATAATAGATCCTAAATGGCTAAAGGCATGATTTGTATCTCAATATTTCACAAAAAGTCTAAATAAGTTCCTCACATTATATATGATAGATAGCACTTTGTACCCTAGCATTATTAAAATAGTACTCATCACATCTTAACTTTACTAAAATAGTACTTATTGCACCTTAAATTTACTAAAATAGTACTTATTGCACCTGAAAGCAGTGATAAAGATAATGATAAGGGCTTATTTAGATCTTTTGTAAAATATTAAGGTAAAAATTACACCTTTAGCTATTGTTTAAAGAAATCATTTTTATGATCACGTCAATGCCTTTTAAATTGTCTCGTTGTGACATGACATGGACTAAATTTATAACATAACTCAGTCAAGATTTAAGGTGTTACCAATGCCATTTTGAAAATGTTAAGGTGCTACCAGTACCATTTTAAAAATGTTAAGCTGTAATGTCATATCATTGATAATGGTGAGGACTAACTTAAACTTTTTAGAAAATGTTAAGGAGCAATTCATTCCTAAATTTTTCTACAAATTTGAGTTTTTAATTAGAAGGTATGATGCGTTCTTCTAAAAGTAATTCTTAAGCCCTATGAATGATTTTTAAATTTCTATCTTCTATTGTTTGTGTTTTTCCCTAAATTCTAACCATTCTAACCTAAAATTCCAACAATCAAAGCCCTAAATTCTAGCCATATTAAGCCTTAAAAACCCTAGCCTAAAATTTTCAGCAAACAAAACCTAAAAGTCCAACATTATCAAATCCAGAATTTCAACATATCAACCATGTTTTCTAATTTAGTGAATCATTCGCTATTGGTTAATACTTCTTCCATTTGTCCCTCATTAAATACACTCCTAAATTATTTTCTACCGTATAACATAAAAATCATTAATTTTAACATTAGTTTTCCTGTAAATAATTATCTCATATTGATGACTTTTTACGAGAACTTTGAAGGAAAATTCCGTACCAACCTTACAATTAAATATAGATTACCATATAGCCAGATCGAATATTAATGGAAAAGTTGGAAGTAGATGATGTTCCAAAAAGAAAACCTTGAATCCATTTAGATATTTATACTACTTGTTTCAAAAGAGATGTTCTTGTTTGTTAAACTGTAACCTCGTATCAACTTCTAGTTAATATAAACAGAAGACGTTATAAGCGAAAGCAAATATCGAGTTTGCGGGACAAAATCATGTTGCTGGATCTACCATATAAAAGAATACAAATGTAACAACGAACCATCGGTTTTCTGAGACTCAAGACTGCAGCATGTGTGTTGTGCGATCAGCAGCTTAGCATTACCAGCTAGTGTTTGAACAAAAGAAGCAGGAAATGTATTTCAATTTGTGTAATATAGACTACTTTTCCAAATTGCATTTTATTTTAGTGATTTCCTTATCACCAGTAATGATCCAGCCAAAGAATTCCTTCTAAGAAAAATCCTGCAAGAAAATCCAATATGTTTCAAGTCTGAGCAGATAAAAAAACTAGAAAATCTTCATATTTGTTGTTTAAAATCAAAAAATGAACCTTTCGTTCTTCCGAACCTAACCTTTCTTGTGTATCATACTCTACAAAACTCTACTTGGGAAGTAAAGGCTCTTTATCATCATGTCCTAAACGATGACTGGTCTGTAGTCATGGAAAGGATATGGTTACTACAAATAGTATATTCAAAAACCGAGAAAACAAGAAAACTAATAATTCCCACCTCTTCGTTAGCTCCAGCAGCCATATTTACGAATGAATCTTTTGACCTGAACAACGAATTTCATGCACTTTAATATTGGTACGGAGGAGATAAACTTCCAAGTGTAAAAATGGAGCCTCCATTTGAAGTGAAGTGCCTATAATGCATCATACCTGTGGCCTTCCTGAACATCCCTTAGCTCCATAATACCATTCTGCTCTTCCTCTTTGACTTTGGAGAGTGGTGAGAAAAACTGAAATGACAAATGAAGCAGAAGAAAAGAGAACCATCATGTTTCCCTCTCTCTCTTTTTCCCTTATTTCATCCATCAAAAAGTTACTCAAAATAACTCCATAATACCTGATGCATTGAGATGAACACAATTGAAATTCCTAACATAAAGTTTATGGTCAAAGTATGACCAAACATTGCAGCAGATGCAATGCCTGTGAAGATTGTAGCAATTGTGGAAGAGTACTTCTTCAAAATTGTATCTGTTCACAGTATATGTTGCCACCAACACGTAGATGTTAGTAGGAAGTATTATGGCCTTGTTCATGAAACTGTATCCATATGTTTAACTAGATAAGATAACAAAAGTGTTTCACGCCAACTGCCAAGGAAATTACAGAATAAATCCACATCACCGCACCAGCATATTTAAAGAAAAAGGAGGACAAGATTCCTTGAGCTGCATTGTTAAATATCAGAAGCATTGTAGCTTTCGAATGTCCTCGCAAGATGTCAAAGCTACTGGGATCTGCAACATTTAATTTAGAAATGAAGATGCAAGGAAGAAAATTGCAAGTTTAATATCAGCAGAAAAAAGATGCGACACAAATTTTGTAGTTTTAAACGTTCAATTATTTGAATTCTACAAGAATGATAATTTAAACACTCTTCACAAGGTTAAGCCACTTGAGAGTTACATGATCATGTCCAAGTAAATACAAAATTCCAATTTCCTCTCAGCATCTACTGTTACAAAAAGATTGACCAGGCTAAATTCTTGGAAAATGTATATATTAAAAGAAACTTCTAATTTAATAAGAAATGCAACCAACACTACATTTATAACACGATAAACGACCTATACACATGTTATCAAGACATGCAATATAAAACCCTCAGTAAGGCAAAGGTTCTGCGAAAGTTATGAACAGGAATATCAAATCTTCATTGGCAACCAAAGTGGAGGCATCCTAAACTCGTTCGCTGATAACAAGGGAATATTAGTATATAGAGACAAGCATGCTGACACCAAAATCAGTGAACTATAAAGCTAAGTATCAATATATGAACTAAGTTGGTGAAAAGCAAAACTAGTTTGATGTCAGAGAAAAGAGTATATACTAGGATTAATATATATGCACTAGTCATAAAGAGAAGGGTTTTTTAAAATTTAACCAGCAACAACATTTCATATCAGAAAGGAAATTAGACATCAATTTCGACCAGAAAGTTTGCTATAGAAAGCCTATAACTACACAATTTAAGGCTTTGCTCTAGATATAATCATAGCTTTCTTATAAAAATCAATATCCATACCTTTGAAAATGCCAGTTCCCAGTATGGCTAGAAAATTGAAAATAGCACCATAGCCATATAAAAACAAATTCTGGAAAACAGAGGACATCAGATTAGGACAAATAGCGGAAATATTTCTCTTAAATGCATCAACCTTCTTTCTTTTTTCTACATGCAGGATTCAGTCAACGCAGGTTATAGCCAAATTAAAGACAGACCCATACCATACTTCAACTCCTATCAAGAATGTGTTGCTTGACAGCCATACAGAATTACAAAGGTTCCAAATCTGTTAGGCAGACTGAATATTTATTTTGTCAAGTTTAGGAGATCACTTCGTTGATCCAAAAAAGAAGCCAATGTTCTTAACCTCAGCATTACCTGGAGATATATGCTCGTCTCATATTGGCTCTTCAGAGCATATTCATTATAGACAGAAGCCAGAGAGGGAACAGTTACCTGAAAAATTCCTTAAATAAGTGTCCAGCATTTATGTCTAAACAGCTTTCATAGCATCCTCATAAGGTGCAAAACAAAGTACAGATTCAAAATTGCCGGGAAGTTTTCAGCCACTTACAAAGATAAAAGTGTAGATATATGCACCCGTTGCCACTGGAAGGCCCATAGCAGTAGTACCTTCAGGTAAAGAACGCAGCTGATTTACACTAATGCCAATAAGCAATAATGCAAGAGCTTCCCACTGTCGACAAAATCACAACCAATTGATATTTTCTCAGATGGCATTAAAAGATTCACACTCAAAATTAGCAGACAAGAGTGGAAATTGAGCTCATCTCTAAGTAATGATTACAGTATCAATAAGAATATTGAACTTACCTGAATAACAGAAAATCGACGCCTCATTATTATTTTTAGTAAAACAGCAATTACCAAAACCTGCATGTTTAATTCCAGATACAAGCTTCAGATGAGAAGAAAACAAAATTGCATTTCTATGACTCCAATCTGCGTCTTGAAAAATAGGATAGATGTAATAGAATAAGATGGTAGCTATTTAGATGTGTTTTTGAGGTGACCTTCTAAATCTCATCCTAGAGCAAGAAAGTACCTTCAGATTGCTCAGCATCTTTACAGTTGCTGGGTTGAAGTACAACTGCCAAAATACAATTAGCTTTAATAATTTCAAGCAAACATTTAAATTCCCATTTGTTGCAGCAAATCACCAATGAAGAAAACATGAAAAAGTAACAATGGACAAACAGCAGCCACGGGTAAGGAAAATGAATGGCGTGTCCGGCATTTTTTGGGAAACCAAAAACTAACTCGGTCTTAAGTTCGAATCAATCTTGAAAGACAAATTGGATATCCACATGCTCTCAACATGTAAGAATTATGTAAGTTCTAAATCAAATAATACCATCTAGGCAACATGTTTTGGTCTTAAAAATCCCCAGGTTCATGATCCTACCTAGAGAATGAATTCGAAATAATTAGTTAAATGTTTGCACAATGTGCTAAAACATTGATGCAGGTTCATATAAAAGTAATTTTTCTTATTATAACCAGTCCCTGAACATACTTCCTGTGAAAATTCAATTAGCATCCCATTTCATCATTGAATTTATAGCAACTCCTGTCAGCCCAAAACATATTTCCCTATCTTTATGCAACTTTGATCCCCAACCATTTTATCCAACCACTTGCCTAGTTAAACCAAAAGTTCCCTTTTGTGGTGCCTAGGTGCAATCGGGAAGAATCTACCGAAAAAAAAGATATAGCACTATACTGGATAAAGAGAAAGAGGAAGATCCTTCAAAACATTATTACCTGCATGACAAACTTCAGATAGTTATTGATAGCATATAGAAAAGCTGGAACAGCAAGAAGAACATTATTACGAGCAGCCTGCAAAGAAGTAATAAATTAGTAGAATTAGGAGCCATCAAGCATCAGCTACCCATATTTTCCATGTGCTAGCTTAGCAATCATGATTTACAGCTATAATCCAGGTATTTAAGAAAATATATAGAGATTCCAGATAACCTCTGTAAAGCATAAAATGAAGAATTGAAAATCATGATGTAAGCTGCACAAAATATTCAACAGGGAATCACGATTACAAGTCAAAATCATATACTAGAGATTGAAATTAAGAGAGGTCAAGAAAATTCAGATAAGTTGCTAAGGTGAATATTTTCATCAAAGGAACAATTAATTATCTAACTAGTAAACATACGCCATAATAACATCAAGAATACATAGCCAGTCAAATACTTGTACCTGTACAAATGTAGAAATAGATAGAAGGGGCTTTTCTCCAACTTTCTGATGCCTTGCCTGAAGAATCATAAGACAGAATCATAAGACAGAATCTTCTTGGTCTTATGATTCTTATACAAGAATCATAAGACAGAATCTTCTTCAGGACAGGATTCTTTGTCCTACACAAGAGAAAATATCTACCACTTTCTAATGATCAATCCCCATAGACCTTATCTCTCATTCTCAAACACAAACAAGCACTAAAATGAGTATATTATTAGTCAAAAGTATCTTAAGTGACCACATTTTTAGCATGATAGGAAAATCACAAAACAAGCTGCCATTTAAGAACCAGTCCTTTGTTTCCAGAAAAAGATAAAGAAAGAAACTGTAGTTGCACTCCCAATACGGAAATCAATGCAAATGTGATTAACTAATTACAACTCCATTGGAGAAGAAATATTGAAGAGAAAATTGAGAAACAGCATAAAACGTATGATCTCAATGCTTAAGCTAGCTCTAACCAGTTGCAATTATTAAAAGCCCATACCCATGTGAAAAATGGAATGAATAATATGTTATGACGCATAGCATTATGAGCACAGAAAATATTATCAACCATACCTGGCACAACAGCATGAAAATAGCAAATAGCACTTTTGCCGCCTCTGTCAAAAAATTAACGCTGATTGGACTAAACTTGAATCCGCCATCCACCTTGGACATATAAACCAAAACAGGCTGGCAGAAAAATCAAATTGGTCATGTTAAGAAGTCTAAGAACGAATAGAATTGTCAAAACTGACTTCCTGTGCGCCTTCAGCATAAAAGCTAGACTGAAGACCTTGAGACATGAGAATGTCAAAATGACAAGCAAAATATGCACAGATTATTGAAAGCATCTTAGTCAATTGTCAAAGGATATAATTTAGATTTCAAACAAGAGGACTCTTAAGGTTAACTTTAAGAGGTAGATGTTGACCTATTTAATGTGTTCTAAATGCAGAGTTAAAATGTTAATGTGATGTCTGTCGCAAGTGATTACATGCGTTACTAATCTTGAATGTAGGGAAAGATTAGTCATTGAACTGTCAAATATAAGTCCATGTGTTGAGTGTCCAAAGGAAGGATCCTAAAAAATAATAGATCCAAACTAACTTGATCCTAGAGAAACTTTTCACGTAACAAGTGTCAAGCATAAAGCATCTTTGAAAGAGAGACCTTATACTTAATTGGAATAAACCAGCTCTAAATCCACTAAAATAAACGTGAACAAAATGTATCAATAATAAAATATCATACACAATACAGCCAGAGAGGATCTTTCATGAACATGTGTCAACTTGTACGACATAGAATGATAGTGAATCCCATATTTCTTAGAATGCCTTTAAACAAGATGCAATCTACACAAGAATAGTACTGATGACAAACAATCACCTGTAAACCAACTAAAATACAATCACCAACAACCAATAAAGTATTGAGGGCACGTTGCTTTGATGATATCCTGGTTTTATGTTGGTCATACGCCCTGGAAATAGTTTTGGAAGATGGGGAAACTAACTTTGAGTGACATACACTGCACTCAATCATGCCGTTTTTCATTTTCTGTCTCGACACAATCCACCCTTTCCAAAACTCTGTGAAAAAAACAAAGAACAAAATGATTAACTTCAGAGCATTGCCTTACAAACACGTAGAAAACAAAACTCTTAAACTAAAATATCCAATAAAACCACAGTAACTTAACTTTGATTTAACAAATATTTTTCCCAATATTCAGTTCCATTTCCTAGCCACAACTAATTTAACCAATTTCCACAATCTGACCAAGTTTAAATCAGATTTCCACCTCACAACCACAAAACTAAACCTACAAGTAAGGATCTGAAAAGCACAATTACATGGCAGCTGGATCAGATCTTGCACTTCCAAGTCCACACCATCCTCAACAAACATAAACCGGAACAAAAATTGGACGGAGCACACAAACAAAATCCAACAAAAGATAATAAAATCTAGGTGGATCAAATGCACGGCATTGTTAAACTCACCTTATATTAGAATACAACAGCACGACAATTCTCACCGACACATTTTCCAAACAAGACTATCCTCGCCGGAGTGCCGCCAACTCACAGATCAGATCCCAGCTCCGGCCACGGGACTCCACCAATCTCCGCTCACTGAAATTCGAGAATCAGAAACTGAAAGAGCTGTCTTTTAATGAGAGAGAGATGCGAAGAATATGCACTTTCTCTCTCTAAGTTCACTCGCTTTGCATTTACATTACGGTTTTATAAGTGTATACGGTAGTTTATTATTCCCAGTCTATGACTCTAAATATTAATAAAATTATAAAATCTAAAAATATTATAGTTTCCAGTTAATGGGGGTGGGCTCCTGTGAAATTGACGACCCAATCAGGTACGGGGTTTGAATGTTATATGCTGAGGTCAAAGGGAAAAAAGATGACGTGGCCAATCTAAGCAGAGGGTGGGAATGGTGATGGAAACATATGAGCGGGTGATGGTGACTTTACCCCGTGTTTAATTAAATGAGAGGTTTTATTTGTATTATTTATTGCAGCTCGGCTGTTTCTTTCGATTGAATTAGTTGGCGCCTGAGGGTCGGAGTTACAAGAGTTTTCAAGCAAAAGCGGTTGTACACGTGTGTATTGTGTCATGGACTGGGCTCCGCCCTCTTCCATGATGGCCCGCACAAGTCGTGATAGGTCAATATGTAGCCTGACCTGCAGGCGGGCTATCTGACCCGCAATAAGCCCATTTATTTTTAAAGAAAAAAAATTTAATAGGCGACTACGGATGGGGTTGGGCCAGTCCGAGTGGACCATAGTAGGCCCATGACTTACCCAATTTGAGCCAAAAACAGGCTAAGCCGAGCATAATTGTCATCCCTAACATATCTTATGTGGGACAACACACGCAGCGAGATGGTAATAGGCTCCAACAACCCAATCCTTGATGTCCTTGTCAAGGGTCACGGTAGGCCACTTGATGTAGTGTCACAATACCACATGATAGTATCCTTTGAGTGGCTCTAATATCACTTGTCATGGACTGGGCCCTGAGCCCAAAAGACTAGTCTAATAGGTAAGGATTATCCATTCACTTATAAACCTAAGACCTTCCTAGTACACATCCAATGTGGGACAACACATGCCAACCAAATCGAGATAATTGACGATTGAAATGTATAACTAGTTTGACTGATCTAGTTATAAAAAATTTTAATTATTTAATTTAATTTTTAACTTTTTGATTATATTAATGATTAAAATATATAACTAATTTGGCGGTTTAATTATAAAAATTTTAAATTATTCAATTTTTTGTTTAATTTTTAACTTTTCGGTTTGATTTACTTAAATCTCTTGTTATTAAAAACTGAACAATCTATTAATTAATCTTAATTTTTATTAATTAATAAGTTATTATATACTAAAATAAATAAATAAATTTTATTTAACGATATCTTTTTAATTAAACTTTAAATAAATAAATTTTTATTTAACAACATCTTTTTAATTGAACTTTAATTTAAGAACACTCTTTTTTAATTATATTTTAAATTATTTAATTTTATTCAATTTTTAACCAAATTTATGACGGTCTAATACTGATTGAATCTTTTAAACCTTAAATTTTTTTATCCATTTACATTTCAATCATAAAATTTGTATTTCTTAACTCAACCACGACTTCTTTTCTATGTGCATTGCCACTTATTTTTTATTTTTAATTATATACGTTTAGATTAGAAAAAAGATATTTTATAATAATTTAATTTGTCCAAGAAATTTTTTTATATTCTAATATTTTTTAAAAATATCCATGCCTAATTCAACAACATTGATATCCTTTTTACAATTTTCACTTACAATTTTGTTAAGTATTGTTACAAAACTAACAAAGTTATTATAAAGATTGAGTACACCAAAAAAAACACTTATAAAAAATCTTAACCAAAAAAAAGAAAAAATTGCATTACTTTTACCCTTTAAATTTTTTAAAAGTTTATTAGAAAGGAAAAAATGCAATAAGTAGAAATAGGACCCATTTATTGGAGATAATCATAGGAAGACAAAATCGACCCGACATGCTTTTGACTTGGGTTAATTGGATCTTATGACCTGTCCATTATTTTCAAAACAACATCTTTTTATCCAAAATAACGTTATTTTGAAATTTTTTGCTTAAAAAAATAAATAATGAGCTATAATTCGAGTTACGGGCCATAATCTTCTGTCCCGGCCCAACCTATTAACATTATGTATCAGGATATTACAGAGTAAACTAATCTATAAAAGTTTATAAAATGAAATAAAATTAACACTTTTTATTTATTGAAATTAAGCTGTTATTAACTCTCGTTAATTATTAATTCACTTTTACGAATGGGCAAATGGTTTCTCTTTCAATAACAAAGCCCTGATTTTGAATTCAGAACTGTGAAAGTCTCAGGTCAATTATAAAGCTGTTAGGCTCTGGATTCTTCTTCCATGTTTTAACTGTTTCTTATCACTGTTGGAAAGATCATCGCTGGTTTCGTTGCTTGGAAACTTGGTGGAAGAGCGAGGAGGAAAAAGCTATTGTTAACATTTTGGGGCAGATCACTATTGATATGGTTAAAGTTTCGATCTTTGAATAGCTTTTACTTTTTACTTTGTATATGTGTTTATGTGTGTGTTTCTGGGTAGCCGAAGAGGGGGTCTCATGATTATGTGATGGCCCTTACATATGTGTACAACAATCTACGGAACCTATGGCCTTTGTCGATTTTTAAATTCGATGATTTGAGAGAATCAGAGCGATTGGTACAAAAGCTCTCGATACCTAAACATACCAAGAGATTTGTTTATGCTGTTCGTGATCGTGAATCTCAATCTGTTATTTATATACTATGTACCGAGAATTTGTCTGAAAGGTCTGCTATTGATGCGGAGTGTCTCATTAGGGAAGTTCGGCCTCAAGCAGTTGTGGCTCAGGTGGGAAATTTGGGACTCAGTGAAATTCAATCGGGGAAGAGTGAATTGGATAATTATAGTGATGAACTAGTTCCGACTTCTTCGTTTGGAGTGCTTAAACGATGTTTTGTTGATAAGATTACTAAAGACAAGTATGAAAGCTTGGCTGGTAATATAGTTCTGAGAGAAATATTTGGGGTTGGATTTCATGAGCACGTCTTTACTGCCAAGGATGTGGCCAAAGAGGTCGGTTCATTGTTCTTGGTGCTTCCGGCTTTTGTTGGAGAATCCGTTAAGGACAATTCTTCTTCGGTTGAGGTTAATGCTGGTAGCAAGGTTCAGAGTTTAGCTACTGGCCTGGTGTCACATAATGTTGGCTCGATGGTTTTATCGAGGCCAAGAGGGTTTTATCTCAGCGATGATGTGCAGTTACAGATGGTGAAGTTGTTATCTTCATCTATGGATGTGTCTTTGCTGAAACTGAGTCCATCAAGTTCAGTTTCAGTGGCAAAATACCAAGAGATTCCGCTAGCTAGCTCCTTCCAGGTTCCATCATTTGCCAATTCTTTCTATCCATTGCTTATGGATCTACATAATATATTTCA
>JANQAP020000128.1:1522396-1536518 GCA_026874005.2 Erythroxylum coriaceum
ATTATGCTGATAACAAATTTTTTAACAATAAGGTATTTAATAATGAAAAGGAATTTAATAAGTATAACAATCAGTAAAATAAATTAAATTTAATAATAATAACTAATTACAATATTTTCTTATTTTTTAATTAATAACAATTCAACTTAAATTTAATTTTAAATTAAAGTCATTAATATATTTAATTTAAAAAAATCGTATAAATTATTTTTTATACGGAGCCAAGCCTATTAAGAAGAAGAAGGAAGCATTGACTTGACGCTTGACTTCGACGTTGGTTTTTATTAAAACGTCGACGTTTTTTTTATGGCACAGAATAGGTACAGAATAGGCGGAACAGAGAATCTGAGTCCGATCAATTGACCGATGACAACTTTGGAAAAACCTCGTGATATAGCGATCGAACATATGCCCTCCATTCGGCTTCAAAACCTCAAGAACTATGCTCAAAATGTAAAAGCAGATCTGGTTTTACAGACTCAAATCAAAATTCCACGGAAAACGCAGAGCCTAAATTACGCATCGGGAGCAATTCCAATTTCTTATTCTAAGAAGTAGCAGACGTACAGAGTTGATATAGAAACTGAATAGGCTTATAAGCAAATCTTCTTGCTACGTATTGCTGCAGTTGTTGTCATATCAATAACAATAGTAACTCCCTTAGCTGTAAAAATTGATGGCCAGACCTACAACATACTGTTCAATATACCTGCTATGGTGTTTATGCCAATAGTTTCTGGGAAAAAGGGGAAGGAAAAACATAATGTACATAATGTGTCAGCATGCTCATCAGCCGGAAAGCAGAAACATTAAATCATTAATTTATATTAGTCATGGGACACGTTCCAATACACGCTGCAATGCCTTTTTGATGCCTTCCTGATCAAGTGTTGTTATCAGTTGGATTTCTTGTACCTGAATCATGAAAACTTTAAATCCGTGAGAGATAGAGAGAGAGAGAGGGAGAGAGAGGGAGAATTATATGCTTGCCTGCCTTCCCGCCCTAGCAAGGAGGGTAAATTTCCTATTCACAGGTGGAGCCTGTCCGATTACAGAGATGAAGATGTAAGAATATCATAAAGCATTTTTAATGGAATTTGCAGAAAAAGTTAACCTATGAAATAAGATCAACTTACATTTGAAAGCCACAGCTGCAAATCCTGTGACACGACTCGTTTTTCGAACCCTTGTTTGTTGATTCTGATATCATCTATGCTGGACAATAATGTGACAATTTATGAGTATGGTTTCCTCCTCTGGCTTAATATAAGCTTACATGGATGATATATATATATATATATATATATGACAGAAACTGTCCTAGGATAGCTAGAAATAGAACAGATGACTGAAGAACACATTATAGATGCAAATAAGGTTCAAAAAGACACAAGATCATTGTGAACCTAGCAAATCTAAAATGGGTGAGAAGCAAAAACGAGAGTAAACCATTTTGGTTAAAACATCAAGTTCCATATTGACAAGTACATATCAGGGAATCATAGGATTTGCCAGGAAATTTGGAAAAATCATACCTGGCTCTCTTCTGTAAAAAATTCAGGAGCATTTTGAATAGAAAGAAGGCATTGACCCACATAGTTGCTATATGTTTGTACTAATTAGAGAGTACTAGGATATGCAATGAAATAATTTATGAATCGCTCTTTGTTTACATAACCTATTGCTGCAGAATTTGTGCTGCACTTGGAATTCAGTTTCATTAAGAGTGTATGACTTTTGGACATCTAAGCGCTGCTGGAAGGCATTACCCTGTTCGTTTGCATCCTCTTTCCTATTGTCTATTTTTCTTTCTTTCTGATTGCCAATCAGATATTTTCCTACCCAAAAGAAGATGATAAAAGAAACCATAAAATATGAAATGACAGTATCTTACCCATTTTCACGTAGCAACTCTTGAATTATTTCTTCAAGTCCTGGAAGTGGCTCAATCGTGCTGCTCTGACTCGAACCTAAAGAATCAGATCCAACTGATCCATCCTGCAAATTTGAATTGTTGCATTAAACTACAACATTACCTTATCCCTGTGGAGAAAAGATTTGAACTTTTTATCATATTACAGACCTGTTGAATTACTTTGTCCAAAGTTTCTAGCAATGGATCTTGCTCTAATTGTTTGATTGATAGAGCAATCCTAGACCTGTGCCTGCATCAATTTTCTAATTGAAAAAGATAGACTTGATTGCACTAAACAACCGTTCTAACAAACATCAGATCGATCACAAGTATTCATAATACAAAAATAAAACATGAAAACCAAAAAGTACGTTTGCATAGGAAGCACTTATATGATGGATATTTTATTTATCTGTATCAAAACTTGCTTTCTGTTCCCCAGTGTCCAAGTGACACTATGGATTAATTTCATCAAACTATGCTGTCAATTTATCTTGTATTGGTTAATAACTACATTTGTTTGGGTAAAAAGCGGGAACTTCAGGATATCAATCAGAATAGACCAACCTATCAATGTTTATAACTTTGACTCTCACTTGATCCCCCTCATTTAGGATGTCACGCACATCTTGAATTAGATCCCACGAAACCTCCGAGAGATGTACTAGCCCAGTGAGATGATACAGACCTGTAGTATTTTAGACACAACTAAAAACTCTTGCACTACACAAATCTGATTCCAAATTACATAAGCATACATGCATAAATATAATATAGATATACACACACCCCATATACATCACATAAATGCAAGATACCATCAGGGAAGCGCAAGTAAACGAAGGCACCATAATCTTCAACTGCGCCCACCCGTCCTACAAATGCATCACCCACTTGTATTTTCTCAGAAAGCCTTGTCCAGACAGCTTCCTTTTCGGAAAATATTAATCTCCTATTCTCCTCATCTGCTTGGATAACCTAGTTATTAAAAATCAAATAACAATCATCCAATGATCTTAATAAAACAAAAGAAAAATAATCAAATAAGGATCCATATGTAGAGCAAAAATACAGGTACCAATATCTCATTGACCAACAAGCAATTCGATCATTGAAATTTCAAGTGCACATGAAAAGGAGTTATCTGTACAACACGCTAACTCTAGTTTAAGTTTTAAGGACTTGCTCCACTTCTTTCTGGATCTTCAACTCAACACAAAATTATAATTGGGATCAGCCACTGGGCTTATTTTTCTCCATTTTCCCAATATTAACACAAATTACAGCAAAAATCAACTTAGGTTGAGCTTGATCACCCCTCCCAACTCAATTTAGCCTCCCTCACTCTTTCATCTACTTTCTGCATTTGCATACTGTTCTTAGTGTTAAAGAAGAAGATATTCCAATCTTCTTCCCTCTTGATTAAGTAACTAATATCCACTAAATTGCATTCAACAATCAAATTACTGTACCATTAAGTTAAAAACTTCTATGCATACTCAAGGTTTAAACTTCTTATCACATTCAAAATTCAAACAAGCATATGAAAAAATAATAAATAAATACATTAGACCAGACAACTTGAAGATGATGTAATGGAAAACTTGACTACCTTCACAGGAATAAGGGTGCCAGTCAAAGCTTCAGCGATCTCATGGATGCTTTTTTGGGGTGCTACATGAAGAGTAATAGCAAAAATGAGAGAAGAAGAAGGGGAAAAAAAAGTACAACTAGTTAATTATGGTCTATTTCTAAGAAAACACTATAAGGAATTCTAAATATGTGAGAAAAATTATAAAGAAACATCAAGAAAAGGAAAAGAAATTCCACTATTGGAAAGATTGCCTATAATGACAACAAATAATGTTATGAGCAACTGGAACAGCAAAGGCACAAGAAGTAATTCCACTTCAGAAATAATGAGAGAAAACAAAATGATTGGCAAAAACTGAAAGTGAAATTATCCCGATGAGAAGTTAACATCTGCAACATCAAGCTTTTGTACTTTGGGAAAGCATGAAGAGGATTTGAACCCTGTAGGAGGAGGCTTTAACATCCATTTCGTTCAATGGTATTCTTCAAATTTTGAATCTTAAATTCAAGGATTATGATGTCCTTATCATATATCTGTTAACTAATGCAGAGCAGCATACAACTCCTGTCAATTGCCATGTAATTCTCCTCGTCATTTGTTTATTTGTTCCGTTTCTATTTTACTTCTATCGGACAGGACCATGACAATACAACTAACAGTAGCTAAACTCTCGCCATGCAGTGAATATCAAACCCCATTTGCTCACCAACTCCAATAAAGATTAGTAGAATAGAAAAGAACGGTCCAAAGAAGCAGAACAAGCAGGACTCTAGGACTTTATTCGCCAAAAACAAGAAAATATAAAGTTCTAATCAGTGATTATAAGTAAAGATATTTCCTTTTAAAAATTAGACCTGCATAACTGTGTAGTACAACTATAGACTAATCAAATAAAAGATTACTATTTTGGCTCCAAAACAATTAAATAAAAGAGAGGGGAGAGTTGAGATCATGGAAGTCAAGAAACCATTTCAAAAGTACCTTTACAAGTGTGAGATGGGCTCAGCTGCGGAAATGGAAGAAAACCCAGAAGAGAATAAAACCGAACCAGCAGTCCACCAGCATTGCACCCTTCAACCCTGCCCTCAAATATGCATCCATTCTCCAGGTAAGCTCTTATCGCCTCCCAATCAGCAGACCTCTACTTCTTTCCATTAGCAGAATGTGTTAGATTACACAACTTCGTCAAATAAGATCCAACTTAGCAGAACAACTTCGAAGTGAAAACTTATTTGCTGAATACAAGCTGGTTAAAGAAGATAATTTTATGATTTTGCAAGAGCCTCATGCACAATTTAGAAGTCCCAGGTTGAAAGGTTTCGTTAGCTAATTAGTGTCCGATAAAACATAAATGATTCAACTTTAGAAAAGTATGCCTTTTTGAGTCCCCCTTTGTATCAATGCAAGTACGCTCAGTCAGTAAACCAGGAACGTACAACGTAAAATAACAGCAAATTGAAAACAATAGTAGCAAAAAAGCAACACACCCGAGCTTGTCGCATGTCATCAAGCGAGGTCTCAACGACTTCTGGGTTGGCCGTGTCGTTGGAGTTCACAGTTTTGGCATCACTAACATTGGCAGTGAAGACAGAGAGCATAGAGAAGTTGTTGGAACTTCTTAAAGAATTGAAATGGGCAGTAACTGGTTGAGGAGCTTTTATAGTAGAAGAAAAAGAAGAATGAGTGTAGGTGCAGAAGAGCTGAGAGAAAGAAGGTACTCTGACTGACCCTTGTATTGCAGTTAACATTAGCATGGTTTTGGTGGGTTTATGAGGAAAATGGCTGAGAAAGTGAGAGTGTACGTGAATGGTTTCCATGGAAGCCAAGAAGCTTTTGGATTAGAGAAGATGGAAGAAGATTGCTGTGTGAAGAGTGCCAGTATTCCAAGTGTCACTTCTTTGACCACAAATAGAAGATGGTCCTGCCCGTTCCTACTCTAATCCCATTTTATCTGCTTTATTTTCTTTGAACGTACAAACTTTGCTATCAATTTAATGTAATTTTCTGTTGTACGGTTATTAATTTATTTCTAATTTTTACTCTAATATAAATATAAAAAATAATTGATATTTTATTTATATGATAAAATTCAAGTGGTCAAGTATATTTGTTGGTTAAAACCAAAATTTAAAAATCAGGTTAAAAGTTAAATTGAAAAATAAAAAATAAAAAATTAATTAGAATTAAATTAATTTATAAAATTAAGCTATTAATTAATTAATTAATTTTTAATTATAAAAATTAGTTTAAAATTAAAAAAATAAAAATTGAATCACTTAAATTAAATGTTTTAAAATTTTTAAAATCGAGTGAGAAATATAGGAAATGGATATAGAAATAGAATAATCGGGAGGGTCATAAATGGGTTGAGGATGGGCCCGTGAAGTCTCCCGCTCTCTTTGAGCGGTCCCACTATGTCATGTTTACGCGTGTTTGCTCTTTAGCGCCATTGCCTCACGCGCTCCTTCAACTCCTTTCGTCACGCTCCTCATCACATTCCAACAAGCAAAGCATGATGTTTGAAACTGTAAAACTACATAACTATTATTCATAAATATTTTCCAATATTTTTAAATATTAAATCTATTCTCAATTTTTAAAGACACCCTCTATCAGATTAATTTAATTTATTTATAGGAATTATATATTTACTATGAGGTAAAATAATTACAAAATATTTTATTAAAATAAGTATGACAATTGAAAGTGAGGGAAAATCTTGGAATAACTAATAAAATTAAAATCCTGGAATAATTGATAAAATTATTTTTTTGTAATGATAAAAATACAATAATTTTAAATTGAATTTATTCAAATATATTAAAAATCATATTTCCTGAATCCTGCTTATTTCAAAATATTCAACAATTTAAATTAAAACATAAGTCTGAATTTGACAGTTATTAGTTTTCCGTATAATGCTAGTGTACTGACATTCGCCTCCGATATTAGTTTGGCGGTGGCGCGTAAGACAAGACGAGTGGAGATAGCGGCGGAAATAGTGAATAGTAGGTCCCACACCACTCCTCATTACTTTGCATGTCCGCAGTCAGGTCCACTTTAGTGAAGTCTTTGTTCATTTGCCTCCGCTCTCTCTCTCCCCCCCGCCCCACTCAAGCTTAGACCTAAAAGCTATAATCTTTAAAGTACCAAAGCAAAAGTTTCGGAGATCATCAACTCCATTTACGCCCTTCTCCTAAAAGGGTAATTTTTGCGTTCTCCCAAAGACACCACAATGTCTTCGTCGGAGGACGAGGGAGGAGAGGAGTACTTGTTCAAGATTGTCATCATCGGTGACTCTGCTGTTGGCAAATCTAACTTACTGTCCCGTTATGCTCGAAACGAGTTCAATCCTCACTCCAAGGCCACTATTGGGGTGGAGTTTCAGACCCAGAGCATGGATATTGATGGAAAAGAAGTTAAGGCTCAGATTTGGGACACCGCCGGACAGGAGAGGTTCAGGGCTGTGACTTCTGCTTATTACCGAGGAGCTGTCGGTGCCCTTGTTGTTTATGATATTAGCCGCCGGTCCACTTTCGAAAGCGTTACTCGGTGGCTCGATGAGCTCAAAAGTAAGTCTTTTTAGTTGTTTTCAGTTGCAAATTTCTCTTGCTTGGGCACTTTATGCTTTTCTATATTGTCATTTTGTGGGAAATTGATGGAATTTGGAGTTTTGTTCTGACAGATTGTTTTGATGTTGGTTTAATTTTCGGAAAGTGGTGAACTTTGATGATTGTTAATACAGAAGCCTACTAAAAATGCGAACTTTGAGGAATCTTTGTTAGCATTTCGCAGAAAGACTGACTACCCCATTGCAACTACTTTCCATAAAGACTCGCAAAGATAGGAGAAGATGGTTTTTTTCTCTTTTTTTTTCAGATCGTAACGCAGTATTAAAATTTTAGTATCCAATTGTCCTCAATTCAACCCAACATTGCCAATGAATCTTAGCTGTTCTCATCTTCCCAAACACGTCCCACATTTAATAAGTAGACCTGCCAACCGCTTTGCAGGCCAAGCCTGACAATCTCACAGCCTAGATTTTGTTTGAAACGGATGATAAGGTCTGTTTCAACCTTCTAAGGCAAATGGTACTTTGTAATGATGCTGACGGGATTGGGAATTATCTCTATTAAAAATCATCTTCTCTTTGGTATTGACAATGGATATGGAAATGAGGAGCGCCTGAACCTACCCTTTGGAGTGGTTAATTTCTACGATTGACACGTAACAATTGCAATTCTGATGTTCATATGTGCCTGTGTGGTATAATTTTCACATACATTTATACTTTCACACTTTTTTTTTAATAGAAAATTTTGTGGTCATGTATTAGTGGACATGAAAGTCCAAGGAAGTTCGAAAGGATATTTAATACAAGCAAAACGTACTGTGGTTTTTGGCGCAAGAAATTTGATCCAAAGTCGTGACATCTTGTCACAAAAACTGTCCTAAAGTCTAATGTTTGCTTCTGGAACCCCACTTAAACATTAGATGTCCAGGATGTCCTGAAGAATGTAGGGAAGTTGTCTGTCTTGTGGATTCCTTCCATTATGTTTGTTTCTGTTTTATCCTTTTCGCTTCTTGGTTACTTATAATGTTTTGCAAACATTACTGAAAATGTAATGAAGCTCATTCGGATACTACGGTGGCAAGGATGCTTGTGGGGAACAAATGTGATCTGGAAAGCATCAGGGAAATAAGTGTGGAAGAAGGCAAAAGCCTTGCAGAATCAGAGGGATTATTCTTTATTGAGACATCAGCCCTGGATTCGACCAATGTTAAAACAGCTTTTGAGATCGTCATCCGTGAAATCTATAACAATGTCAGCAGGAAAGTCCTTAATTCGGATTCATACAAAGCTGAGTTAACTGTCAACAGGGTAAGCCTCGTCAACAATGGTGGAGGAAAGCAAACTCAAGGCAGATTTTCCTGTTGTTCTTGAAGAGTTCTGCTAATTCTACATATTGACAAATTTTCAGCGTCTATCTCAGTTTGGTGCCATTGTGTCATTATGATGTGCTTTGAATGATACTATTAAGCCTGCATATTTATCCTTTTCCTTGAACGTTTTACCCCATTTAGGAATCATAACTGTATATTATGTCTCTTGATTTTCATTTGAATGTATTTTTGTACTATGAAACATTCTTTAATATTGCGAGTGATACAGAGGAAATGACAGTGCCTTGTCATGAGAACTTTCTGTGCTTTGAGTGATGATCCCATCCGAATTTTGCATAGGTGGCAAAATCTCTTCTGCCAAAAATTTTGCTCCGAACGTCATAACCATGCCATTGAATCGGATATATGAAATTCCAAAGTTCAGATAGCTACGTCTGACCCTTAATTCCTGGTCTTAGAAGATGTCATGTGCTCTTGTCGCCTTCACATTCCCTATATTCTTCTGTCGAAGTTCTCTCTTATACAAATGTTTTCTAAAATCGTCCTACCGAATAATACTAATAATATGTCTCGGTGTAATAATTCAAGGATATGCAACGAGTCGCAACTCTTTTGTCATGTGCAGTTTCTTACAATTACTGTGTTGTAAAAACATTTCAGTCAAACTTGTATCCGTTAGCTGACAACAAACGGAGACTTGCCAAGATGATTAAAGAAATACCTGACATTTGCATATTATATAGCATTAGTACAACACCAAACTTGGAAGCTATTCAGTGCACAAGGGTTATTCTCCCCCTTTTTATGTACACGAATTGCTCCTAGTATTGTTCCGCAATTCCTGACGAGTAGGAACCAAACAAGAAAAAGAAAAACGAAGAGTAACACATAAATTACGCACGTATACAGCCTTCACTGCAATCGGCACTCCCTCAGAAATCAAAAACTTCATTTCTTGCTCGTATATAAGCAAGAGCATGGCTTATATAGTTGTATATCCAAGCTCTCCGGTGTCTACAAACCCATTGGATTACACCAAATAGGTCAAAAAAGAATTTAATGACACTTTGAGGAGAGATTTGGACAATAAGGCACACCATAACCAGACCAGCCTAGCACATGCAGAAAGCTGAAAGCATTAAAAAAAAGATACATACTAATGAACCAAAGAAACAAGGACACGAAATAAATACTCCCCTGCTAGCTATCTAGTCATCTCCATGGATGTACCAACAAAGGAGCATGGTGGCGCAGCGACGAAGAACATAGATCCTCGCACGTTGTTCTTGGATCAAAGAAGCACACTTCCTTGTGAAACCATGACCCTTCTTGTTATTCTTTGCTGGGGTTTTGTTTAATCTCCTATCGTTTACATACATCTCAGCCATCTTACTGGTGTGATATATATGCAACTATATAGTAACTGTAAAGAGAACCCAGAAAAGGGCAAGAAAAACGAAGAGATAGATGAAGAAAAAAGCTCACAATGAAGGAGCTAGACCTACTGGATCCAGGTGGATGGACTTCCATATTTATAGCACACAGAATTCATCTACACAGATACGTATTTTCCTTGGTATGAGGAAGTAGAACATGGTGGTGTACGGAAAGTGCACGATTTGGCGTTAAAAGAGGAGATTCCTGAAAGCTAAAAAGAGAGAGGTTTTTGCTTGCCATTAAAGCGAGGGAGTGAACTTGGCTCAACAT
The DNA here is from genome assembly GCA_026874005.2 of Erythroxylum coriaceum. Lineage (NCBI taxonomy): Eukaryota > Viridiplantae > Streptophyta > Magnoliopsida > Malpighiales > Erythroxylaceae > Erythroxylum > Erythroxylum coriaceum. The sequence goes on from JANQAP020000128.1 coordinate 1,532,518, forward strand.
TGGGAACATGAAGATAACAATGGCGGGATTGTAGATAATAGATATTTGAAGGGGAGTTTTCCAAGAAGGTGGCACGAACTTGGACCAGTTCCGAGGAATATAGATAAATCTTAATCTTACAATTGATGTAATAATCGATAAGTTCTGAACGAGGAAGATGAGGGAAGGTTTCCTTGATGTTTCATCAGGACATGAAATTACGTTATTTTCTGGGAAAACATTCTTACGCGTGCGTGTGTGTCTCCGTGTAAACATCGCACATGCGAGTCATCTGAGGAACAGGTGTGCTTGCAATTGCATGGTTGCCACGTTACTTCTTTTATCTTTCTTGATCAAATGTCAGTCTAATAAAAAAAGTGATTTTCTAAAGCTCACTTATATAACGTTTTAATAGCCCTGAATAAGGTAAAAAGAAGGGCCCAATATTGCAAAAGAGAGAATCGTTTTTTCAAACAAAAAATATTATAATAAATTAAATATTAAATAAATTTAAAAATTAATTGAGTAAGTAAATTTAATTTTTATTAATAATATTAGTAATATTTTGCTATATTTTATTAAAACTAATATTTCAATAAATTAATATTTTATTTATAAAAAATTTATTTAATAGTTAACTTTTTTTTTTTATACAGTTGCATCGCTTGTGTAGATTGTCCATAAAATGATAATTAATGAGAGGTTTATCATTTTCATATAACACATTGGTAGAGATTGTATGTACGAGCAAATATTGTCAGGGGAGACAAATTAATTATAATGTATTTAATTATTTAATAAGTTGAAAAAATAGAAATTTTAACTTTAAATTACTAGAATATTTTTTGTTGTCAATTCTTGAATTAGAGCATCTTAAATTCATAAATAAAAAGTTAGTAGAGTGCATGAAAGAAATGTATAAATATAGCAACACAAAAAGTTAATGTTACATTAACAACCACCTCTTTCACTTCTTTTAGGATTGGCAAAATTTCTTCTGAACTAATAATTTGACTCTGTTTGATTCAGAAAAAATTAGAAATAAGTTTGAATTTTTTTGACCGAATTTAATCTGAGTTGACCGATTTTTGTTCGAATTAAAATCAAATCTAAATCTAGGTTGATCTAATCGGACAAAATGTTTGAATTTTTAAAACCATTAAGCACCGAATATTTAAAACCGATTAAAATTGTCCGATCCGAATTTAAAAATAGCCAAAAAATCATTATTTCGAAATTTGGTAAAGAAAAATTTTTACGTAATTTTAAATTTTGATTTGAAACACATGTTTTCTTTTCTGCCCTTTTTTTCTTTGTAGTAAGAGATAGAAAGAAGATGGTGCAATTCAATAACTCTTTGCTATTAGTTTATTAATCGATTCTGTACCAGGTTGGGTGATTTTCAATCTGGTTCGATTTTGAGTCAACTTGGTTAGAAAATTTTGATTTCAAACCAGTTTAAGATCATAAAATTTTTACCTTTATCTAAATTATCTAAAACCGGTTTAATTTGTGAAACCAATTTTTTTGTCAACCCTAACTTCTCTACATAGTCATTGATTAGGGTCCTTATGAGCAAAAAAATTATAAAGAAAGATGGCCTGTTTTATTTGTACAAGGGGGTCTTTGACTTAGAATGGCAAAAAAAATGTGAAATTGATGGGATGCTGCATTATGATAGTGGCCCAGGTGCCCTTCTTAATTTATTTTATACTACCGATCTAAATTTGATATTTTCAAGAGTGTAATGTTGAATTCCAAATCTCATGTTTGTTGCAAGTGATTTTGAATTTAGTTACGAATTACACCTTTATACTTTCTAAAATCTTTTGGTAAGTAGCAAAAAATGCATTTTGAATCACAACATAGACTAAAGCGCTTAAATTAAATTTTAACATTTTCAAAATATTCAAAACGTATCGTATATAAATTAATATTCACATAATATTATCATTATAATTTTCAAATAAAAATTGGGTCTCAATTTTTGCTGTCATATAATTAGTTTTTTTTAATTAATAAAAAAGTGAATTGCATTGTCACGTTATAATAAAACTTATTATTATAAGTCTCACCTGCCATGAGATTTACTATTATACATAACACACTTCACATGTAACAATGAAGCTTATTTTTTATCTTAAAATATAAAAAATAATGATATGTCAATATTAACTAACATTTAGTTGATGAAAAGTTAACTCTGTTAAATTTTTTATCCACCTAAGACTTATTTTGAATGTTTTAAAATCGTTAAAGTTGAATTTGAACATTTCAAAATATTAAGGTCTGCTTTATATTTTATTGTAAACTTAAAGTTTAAAATATATTTTTAAATTTTATTAAATATATATTAAGATGATAAAACTGTAAAATTTTGAGTAAATTACGGTGAGATGTAGGTTGGACGTTTGAATTGCTGCAATTAAACTCAATTAGTAATTCCACCCTCAAGCTTTTGGAAATCTCCATTTCTTAGGGTTTTCTTTTTTTTTTTGTTGAGAAAAACCATTTCTTAGGGATTTTTCACATTAGAGAGGGTTATGGATCCGTCTTCTAAAACGAACAAGATCCAACCCAGTTTGTCAATAATGTTATGGCAAGCAAAACCAGAACAATTATTTAAAACATCAATTTTTATAAAAAGTAAAAATACAAATTAAAATATTTTAAATAAATCATAATATTTATAACAGTTTTTTTTTTGAGAAAAACTATATAAACAGTTAATTTTTAATTCAAATATGACTTTTATTTTTTATTTTTTATTAGTTATAAATTTCACTTTAATACATGTATATAATGTGATATATAAAATTTACTATTTTAATTAAACTTAATTTATTATGAATATATTTTTATTTTATATTGGTTAACCTTAATTTAATTAAAAATCTAATTAATATTAGATTTAATTTAAAAAATTCAAAATTTACTAAATTTTTAATTTTAGATCAAACTTTAAAAAATAGTAATAAATGTTTGAACTTTTAATTTTTCGTCACGCTCATTCTTTCTGTTAACGATGTTGTAATATAGTATATCAGTTACTATCTTTATCATGTGAACTTTGATTTATTTAAGTTGGTACTTTCCTGAATAAGACGATTTTGTGATTTTTGATCCATCAATATGAGACTAATATCCTTGCAAAATATAAAAGAAAAGGATAAAAAGAAACAAAAGAAATAACATAATAGAAAATAAAATCATATACTAAAAAAAAGAAATAACATAATAGAAAATAAAATCATATACTAACACAAGAAATAGAATCAAATTAAGTAAAACTAAAATCTATGTTAATTCATGGGTTACCTTTCATGCAACGTTTGTTTAACATTGTTAGCTCGATGTACCTTTTATGCTCAACTTCATCCTGGATCAATAATGAGTGACTTGCTTCCACCCATTTTCCTACACAAAACTTTTGTAGCTTGTAAGTAAGCCACATACTGAAAGATAATAACAATAATTTATCAAATTAATAAATCCTATCAACTGCATTAATGCTTTTTTTTAATGACTAACTGTTAATAAAATGAGGGATAATGAAAGCCTTTAAATCGTCGATTGACTCGAACAATTTGTCTTTGAGAAAGTGAGAACCATCCGTACTTAAGGTCACTACCAACACCTCATCAGTAGTTTTCTTACTTAGTTCCTCTACTAATTTTTCCTCAACCATCTTTGTCTACTCTTCTTCTTCCTGGACAGAGGTTTTCAACTTATCTTCTTCAATTATTTCCTAACACTTCTCTACTTTCTCTTCTTGGATAGAGGTTTCTTCGTGTTCTTCTTCAAGAAATTCTTCTTGAAATGTCCCTCCATTCATGAAGCCAACCCTTGTCCTTTCTTTACTCTCGAATTAGCGTCGTTTAGCTTTCAATTTGGCAAGGAGTTCCATTAATTGATCTATAATAATTTCTTCCTCTTCCTCTTCTTCTTCTTTTGCTTCATCTTCTTCTGGAAGCTTGTTTCACTTCTAAAGGTGTAGCGCCCCCTTACCACAGGGTACACAC
>JANQAP020000129.1:20213-30425 GCA_026874005.2 Erythroxylum coriaceum
TAAAGAAAGCCTTTTATTGAATAACAATAATGTCATACAAATAAAATTACAACCAAAATAAATTGACTGCAAGGGCATAAACTAACAACTACTTCACAGCAACTCGAGGTATAATATTATCTGGCAAAGCATAAATCAGTATTTTCCTGGGAAACGCTTGTCCAAATATGTATAGCTCTCAAAGCAGACGACTACATGGGATAAAGTGAATTAGGACTATGATCCACGTTAAAACAACAAAATGGAGACTTGCAGAGCTGCTGGAAAACTTTAATAATGACGGATTATCTTCAGAAACAGCTGATATTGAAGTTGAATTGAGTGATACAAAGTTTAGGGGCAGATTACCGGAGGTAACAACTTCATGTTCTCTTAGGAATGCAGAATGATCAGATTGGGATGCCGAGGTCAAAAAGAAGATCACAAACTTAAAAATTTGGAAGTTCTTGATAAACATGACAGCTATGATTCAGCTAAATTGTATCTTATCTGCAAATAATATCTTGATTGTAAATAGGGAATAGCTGCCTAAAAATAAGAGATTATTTTTTTCTTCACGGTGTCAGAGTTTCAAGCCTTTTAGCTCTTAAAATTCTCATTCTTTTTTCTGATAATTATTTGTCCTTCATTGGCAAGAGGAAGAAACTCTTTCCGACAGAAATCAAAAGCTTTAAGATGTTGTCGTCCTCTGAAATTTCTTCTTCTACATAGTTCTAAAGTCCAGACTCCTACCTAATAGTGATCTACAGAACCTGTTCTCCTCTTATCTACTAAACGGTAACGATTACTTCCAATGGTCATAGCTTGTTAAGACTTTGCTCAAAGGTGGAGGAAAGCTTAATCATCTATTAGGAAATGCTCCAGTTGTTGATGATCCCAAGTTTGTTTCTTGGGACGAAAAAGACTCCATGATCTTGTCTTGCCTTTGGAACTCGATGGAGTCAGACATTAGAGGAATATACATTTGGAACTCAATGGAGTCAGACATTAGAGGAATATACATGTCCCTATCAACTGCCAAGAAAATCTGGGATGTCGTGTCTCAGTCATAATCTAAGGTAACTCAATGAGTATTATAATCTGATGAAGGGTTTTTGGCTTGAATTGGACCATTATTAGAATATTAATATGAAATAAAGTGATAACAGTCTTAAGACTTCAGAAATATGTGGAAAGGGAAAGAAAATTTGAGTTTTTGGCTAGACTCAAATGTTGATTTTTACCAGATTCAAATTCAAGTAGTTAGCAAAGAAACCTTTCCGTCTATAAAATGAGACTTTTTCAATTATTTTTTTTGGTTAATAGGACAAGAGTTATAATACTCATAGAATATGTACCTTGCTCTTAGTGCCTCATTCGCTCCTCCCAATAGTTCTTGGGTAGTAGATTCAAGAGCTATAGATCATATGCCTACTTCCCATCAAATCTTTGATCTCTTATAACTTTTGTCCTAGTAACCAGAAAGTTAAAGTTGCAGAAGGATCCCTTCGTATTGTTACAAGTTAAGGAGTCATTCCTTTATTTACTATGCTTCTTTTGGAAAATGTGCTACATGTTTCGAGATTGTCTGCCAATCTCTTGCCCATTAAAATGATTATAAAAAATTAAACTGTCTTACAAAATTTGACTCCTCTTCATGTTTATATCATGATCGGGTTAAAAAGAAGATGATTGGGCTTACTAAGGAAAGGGATGGACTCTACGTTCTGGAAACTAAGATTGGAGCCAACAACCAATAGCCATCCTTGTCTTGCATGACCTAAAATACAAATTCTACCAGTAACGTTACTTGACTTCATCATTATCTTATAACCACTGCATTTTTCAAAGATAGTGATATAAAGAACTTACATTGTGATGTTTATGACCTTGCAAAACATTGACAAGCTTCTTTTCATTTGAGTAACAATCAATCTTTATTACCATTCATTTTGATTCATTATGATATACGAGGATCATAAAAGATAGCTAATGTATTAGGGCTAAGGGGTTTGTCACCTTTATTGATAATTGCACAAGGGTAATATAGGCCTTTCTCGTAAAAAATAACTATAAACTATGAAAAAACTGCCCAGCCTAATACTTCTGAAAATCGTATTTCTCCTGTGGAACATCCTGCCTAAATTGAGTCAAACACTACCTACCCTAACACCTTAGAAGAGTATGTTTCTCTTAAACCAACACCTACTATTGATAAGCCACTTTTAATCTACTCACGAAGGAATGCAGTCCATACTAAAGCATGCTCAAGAATCTAATCTAGAATAAGATACTGAAATCCAGAAACTTCAATATGATGATTTGAGTATTCTTATAATTATTAGGAAGGAAACATGAACATGCACTAAAGACTCAATTTTTACACTTTACTTCCTTTAAAAAATGCTCCCTAACCTATAAATGCTTTGTTACTAAAATAAATTCAATTTCCATATCACAAACACTTGATGAGACACTTAAGGGATAAGAATTGGAAAAATGTCATGGATGATAAAATGAATGCACTATTTCAGAATCAGACATGAGAAATAGTGGATTCATCAAAAGACAAGATAGGATGTAAATGATTGTTCACAGTTAAATAAAAAGCAGATGGCTCGTCAGAAAGATATAACACGAGGCTTGTAGCTAAGGAATAACCCTAACTGATGGGGTGGATTATCATGAAACCTTTGCTCCGATAACAAAAATGAATACTATATTCATATTAACTTTGATTGGTCTTTGCAGCAATTTGATGTGAAAATACCATTTTACATAGTAATTTGAATGAAGAGGTTTATATGGCATCTCCACTTAGATTCGAAGACAAGTTTGGGAATTGAGTTTGTAGGTTGGAAAAGGCTTTATATGACCTTAATCAATCTCCTTGGGCATGGTATGAGAAATTTACAATGGTGATGTGGGGAATGAAGTTCAAGCATAGGCTACTATCACATTTCATTTGTTAAATCTTCTTCAAAATGACAACCATTATTATTTATATAAATAACATCATAGTCATGGGTAATGATAATGAAGACATAAAACACCTAAACCTTAAACTTACACAAAAGTTTGAAATTAAAGATTTAGAGAAGTTAAAATAATTCTTGGGCATAGAAAAAGGCCGGTCAAAGGACGGGATGTTCCTATATCAATGTAAGGATGTTTTGGACCTTCTAAAAGAAAATAAAATGATAGGGAGCAAACCAACTAATACACCTATTGAGCCAAACCATAAACTAAGGGAAGCACATATGATAAGTCTGTTGACAATGGGAGGTATCAAAAGAATGATTTACTTGACATATACTGGGCCAGACATAGTATATGCAATACATGTACTTAGCAATTTATATATGATTCTAAAGATTTCCATCTTCAAGTTATGTATAGAGCTTTGAGGTATCTTAAAGCTACCCCCTAGAAGAGGAATCATGTTTAGGAAGAATGAGAGCAAGATAGTTAAAGCTTATACAGATGCAGATTGGGTAGACTCGATTATAGATAAAAGGTCAACTAAGTACTATGCTATGTTCTTAGGTAACTTAATCACTTGGAGAAGCAAGAAGCTATACACAATTGCTAGATCAAGTGCTAAAAGATTAGAGTAATGAATCATGGTATATGTGAGCTTTTATGTATATGTATCATCTTTTATGATCTTAAAGTTAAATGATAAAGACCTATGAGACTCTACTGTGATAACAAGTCAACTATTAAAATTGCTTATAACCTAGTACAATATGATATAACTAAACACATTGAAATTGGCTGGCACTTCATAAAAGAATATATAATTGATAAAATAATTAGTTTGTAACAATGATCAATCGTAGGTTTCAAAAGGTGAAAGCAACCATAAATCAAAGTTCATTTTATTCATAACTCTCATTTTATTGTTACAAAATTCCATATTATCATAACCTCCCATTTTGTTAAGAATTTTCTTTATAACTAATTGTGAACTAGAATTTCTCATTGGATTAACTCCTACTTCCCTATATTTCGTTTATTGATTGCAAGAATTTAGGAATTAATTTGAGGAACATACGACAATTCCACCAAATTTTGGTGCCATTACCAAAGGAAGCTAATTTGCAGTATAATCCAAAGATCAAAATGACTGCAAAAAAGCTAATGAAAGAAACAAAGATTCAGAAACAACACAACATTACAATTGGTAAAACAACCAAAACTATAATGAACAATCAAATGCTACAAATTTAAACCAAAAACATCACTGCATAATTTTTCAAAAGTTTAATGCAATTGCTAATTTTGAATTAAATTTTGATTTAATTCATTTGTTGCCAAATTTTTGTGGTACTGTAAGTGAGGATCCATACAAGCATCTTCAAGAGTTCCACGTCGTGTGTACGAGAACGAAGCTTAATGATGTTATTGAAGATTAAATCAAATTGAGGGCATTTATATTCTCTTTAAAAGATAATGCCTAATATTAGTTATATTACTTGCCATTAGCTAGTATTACCACTTAGAATGAAATGAAGAAGTAATTTTTAGAAAAAAAAACTCATCTTTTAGAGAAGTGCAAAGACCCAGATATGTTCATCCCCTGCATTATTGGTGGTATTAGGATAGAAAAAACAATGTTGCATTTGGATGCTTTAATAAATATAATGTCTTATTATGTTTATTCATCCCTTAGTTTAGGACCACTAGAGAAAACAAGGGTAGTGATTCAATTAGTTGACTGATCTAATGCATATCCTAAAAGGTTAGTGGAGGATGTTCTTAAACAGGTTAATGAACGATTGATATTTCCTACTGAGTTTTATGTTTTAGACATAGAAAATGGTGATACAACATCCCCAATTTTATTAAGGAGATCATTTATAAAAACGACAAGGATGATGTGTATAATAGAGCTTTAACAATAGAGTTTGATGGGGATATAATGTAATTTTTATTCATGATGTGATGAAATCTCCTAATGTGGATTGTCCTATGTTTTCAACTAATGTCATTGATTCATTAGCACAAGATGTTTATGAGCTGGAGGAAAATGATCCTGGCAGATGAATGATTGCATCATTAAGCTAATGATGTTAAACAAAAGCACTATTAGGAGGCATGCTAAGTCTATTTTAATTTCATTTTTTAATGTAATTCACGTATAGATTTTTTAGGTCTTAATTCCTTTCATGAATAAAAAAATAGTAAAAATTAGGTGGAATCAAGAAAGAAAATAAGGATTTTGAGATATTCTTGATAGATACGCCTGTTTGGAATTTAACATCACTGTGTAAGCACCAGATATAATCGTGCCCCTTGGATTGTGTAACTATCTAGAATTGTGTGGAGATTGACGAATGATGTTTTTGCCTAGACACATCTATGTGGAGACTAGACACGTCCACGTATAAAAGGAAATGATCGTGTCTCCTAGAGCTAGGGATGGAAAAAATGGCTCGACCTGGCCCTGCCTATTATTCAACAGGCCAAGTTCAGGTTGATCAAGCCTCGCGCCTATTGCCTCCTAAAATGTCAAGCTTTGGGTCGGGCTTAGGCTTGGGCCAACTTGATTGTCTAAACTGAACAAAATGACTTTGATTTGGTTTAGAAGCAAAATGATGTCGTTTTAAGTAGTAAACAATTAAATATGTGAAGCACAATAACGTCATTTTACTTCTAAAACTAAATGAAATCATTTTGCACTGCTCTTTCTTACTAAGCAAAATAATGTCGTTTTGTTTTGTGTTTATTTTTCCTCTTTACCTCACCTTCTGTCTCGCACCATTAACCACTGTTACTTCTTTCTTGTTCTCTAATCTGTCTTTATTATCTCTCTCTCTATCTCACTAGTCACCGCTGCAAGCTCTATCCCTTTGTCATGCCAGTCACCAGTCTCTACCCAACCTACCTTTTCCCCCTCCAATCACAACAACCGCCCATATGCCCTTCTGTCAGCACCAGCGTATTATTTCATCATTCTCTGTGTTTAACGTTTTATCTAGTTTAATTCCTTACATGAATTAGCCAGCTTTTTTACTTGATTTTGCTAGATTCTTTCATTGTTTCAGGTTATCTACAAAATATTAAGTAGCAAAATAATCTCATGGCCTATTCTTTTAAATCCTGGAAATTAGGGTACTCTATGCTCAAATTTACTTTTGTTGGGTATAGCATTTGAGGTATCACAAAGTTTCATAAGCTATTTGCTTTTATTGGATATAACATTTATGCATTTGAGATACCACAAAGTTTCATAAGCTATTTGCTTTTGTTGGGTATAGCATTTGAGATATCATAATAGGGATTTTCTCTAGTTCAAATCTTTCCCCTTCGTTATAGGCCATCAGGTACTAAATGATCTATATGAGGGTTAAAGAGAACATTGTAAGACCACTAGGGAGGCTCATAATTGGTTTCCTTGTAGTAGTCTATGGATATTAGTTGGCAAAACCCTATTAAATCAACTTGTAAACCACTTTTTTGGGAATAATTCTACATTCTAATGAATGCTTAGTTAATAGAAAAATTAATAAACAGTTACATAAGGAAGATGAATAAGCTACAACTAATTAATAAATAGTATCACAAATAAGATGAATAAGTTACAACTAATTACCTGCTTACAGATAAAACTCGAAAGAGATAAGCACAAAGAAAAACTCCCATATTAAGTTGCTTATAGTCATCAACTCAATTAGTCATCAATTATGTAGGTTCTCTTTGGTTCAATTCATGGAAACTCCCTCAGCTGTATCATTTTCATTCAATCATTTATTTTTACTACATAAGTTCTTGAGTTAAAAGCCAAAAGCTTGTTAGACATACAACTTTTCACACAGTTTACCAATAGATTATTCTAGGTGAATTTTCCTCTATAATTGTGGCATTGCTAGTACTTGGTGGGGAGCATTCCCTGTGAGTAGAGCAACATCGTGTTGAGTGTTGAATGTTGAATGTGAATACCAATATTATTTGAGATTAGTAATTTATTAGTTTAACTTTATTATTTACATTAGGCAAACATATGACCATTAATGTCAAAAGGAAAGTGGAATGAATTGTTTTAAAACAATAAATATATATTAATCATAATGTTATTTAATTATGATTATGAATAGCATATATTTACTAATATGTTGATTTTTTAGATGGTAAGTATATTCCTTTAGTATATAGTTGTAATCCAATACCGACAATAGAAGTGGAAACTTCTAATCCCGTACCAAGTAAGAATAGAAGTTCAACTCAAAGTCAATTGAAAAGTGAAGTTTGGAATCCCTTTAATAAGACTAGATTGATGGACGGAGTAGAAAAAACCAAATGTAAATATTGTTTGAAGATGTTGACTAGGAGTTCAAAAGATGGAACCTCTCATTTAAAGAAACACGTGGATTCGTGTAGTAGAAGGAATATGGTATTAAGAGGTCAAATATTTTTACCCTTAACCTTATGAGAAGGAAGAATGAAATTACTGCAACATCTTATAATAGCAATAAATCAAGGTTTTTGATGACGTAAATGGTAATTGGTGATGAACATTCACTATTTATGGTTGATATCAAAAGATTTAGGATGTTTTAAAACTCACTACAACTAACCTTTAAGGTTCCAAGTCAGAATACATTGAAGAAGGACATTATAAAGATATACAAGGATAAAAAGAAAAATTTTAAGAACATTATCTAGTAATGAAAGATGGATTGCCATTACAACAGATATGTGGATAGCTGATAATTAAAGGAAGGGTGTATAGAGGTTAAAGCACATTATGTTAACAATGATTGGACTTTACGCAATAAACTTTTGAGGTAATTTATATTCTTTAATATTGTTATCATTTACTTTTTCATTTTGTTATGATTGATGTCGGTAATATTTGTACATGATAGGTTCATTTATGTGCCAACACCATATACAAGTGAAAGTTTGGCAACCGTGTTGGAAGACTATTTGATGGATTTTAATATTGATAGTAAATTATCCACCATAACAGTCAATAATCGTAGCATGAATGATGCTATGATTGAAAAATTGAAGAATAAGATACAAGTTTGGAGCTTGTTAGTTGGAGGAAGGTTATTCCATATGCATTGTTTTGTGCATATTCTAAATGTGATTGTGAAGGATAGATTGGATATCATAAAGGAAGGAATAAATTCGATTCGAAATAGAGTAGTGTATTTGAGTGCAAAATGTAAAAGAGTTAAGAAATTTGAAGAAACTACACAATATCTATGCATTCCGAGTATAAAAATGTTGGTTTTAGACTATCCAACCAGATAGAGCTCAACTTTCAAGATGTTGGAGTCAGTAGTCCAATATGTTGATGTTTTTACTAGGCTGAGATGAAGAGATTCTTAGTACACTTGCATGCCTATAGAAGTGCAATAGGAGTTGGCTAGAGAACTTTATGCAAAGTTGGAATTATTTTATAATGCAATTGAATTGTTGTCAAGAACAAAATATCCAACTTTGCACTGTTGCTTTAGCACTATTTGTGAGATAAAGAATGCTTATCTGATTAGATGTTTGATTCTAATGAGCTTATTCGGGTTATGGCAGAGCAGATGATGAAGAAACTGAATTCTTATTGGTTTATGGTTAGACATATTGTTGCAGTCTTATTTGTATTGGACCTGAGATACAAGATGGAGGAGGTTATTTTTATGTATAATGTGTTATATGGTGATCGAGCCCAAGAGCATGTAGATGCCATTAAACAATTGTGGTATGAATTGTTTGATGATTATCAGCTCATAATGGACAAAATTCATTATCGAGATCACAATAATTTAGGCTATTCAACTCTCGTTTCAGTTTCAAGTTTGGGCTCATCTTCTAAGAGCATTTTGTTTACTTTCAAAATTTATGAAAGAAAAAGTGATATGACTTCATACAATATGATGGAATTAAATAAATATTTGACGGAAGATTGTGTGGCCAAAGTTGAAGGAGTCCAGTTCGATATATTATTATAGTAGAAGAGTTATGGAAATAATTTTCGATCAAGTAAGTAATTGCACGAGACTTATTATCAATTCCATCATCAACCGTTGCTTCGAAGTCTGTTTTTAGCACTAGTGGTTGAGCTATTAATTCTCATCATGTTGGACTTCATCCGTGTACTGTAGAAGCCCTTATGTATGCCAGAAGTTGGTTAGATGATGAAAATATTGAGGTTAAATCCTTTTCTTTTTGGTATACCAATTTCATCTATTTTTTATATTATCTTACTTAATATTGTCTTTTTAATTTTTATATTAATATAACCATAGGGATTAATGCTTAGGTGACTAGTTATACTTATTGATCAAGTGGACATTATTTTGATAAAATATTTAAAGATGAAGATATATTTAATTATTTATTAATTATTACCATGTCCTTAATATTCCTTTAATTTTAATATTACATTACTAAATAAAATGTTTAGACATACATATGAAGTAGTGCAAACCATTGATGATTCTGACTACAATGATTAGTTGCTTTCTCAGTATATCTAGTCTCTATCATCTCCAGTCTCCAGTCTCCATCATGATTTTATCTTATTTTTGTAAATTGTATCATTTTTTATAAAATGCTTTGGATAATCATTTTTATACAGTTAAGATTACTATAATTAATGAATTTGGTTTCATCTTATCAATATATGTAAGTTTTTATTTAATTATTCATTATAAAATCCCAATTTTTCTTAATTAATTGAAAGTCGTAACTATAATTAATTGAATTGATCACTTTAATTATATTCTTTTTCTTTCATTTCATATAATCATATCCTCCTTCATTAATGAATTTAGTTTCATTCTATTTATTTTATCACTATACGCAAGTTTTTATATATTCATTCATTATAAAATCTCAAATTTTATAATTTTATTAATCAATTGAAATTTTTAATTTCAATTAATTAAATTGAACTCTTTAGTTTTAATCTTTTTCTTTCATTGCCTATAATTTTATCCTTAATTATTAATTAATTAAAATTAAAAATTTTAAAAAATTTGGGTATGTCTGAACCCGATCGAACTTCGAACCTATTGAGTCTAATCGAGCCTAGCCCACTGCTATCCTTACCTCGAGCATATAACTCTCTACAACTATGTGAAGTCACAATTCTTGAGGTAAAATTTTCGAGACAATAAAATCCCAAAATTCTCAATAAGCTATCGGACGTCTAGTCTTCACCTACTGAACATGCCATGCCCTAATAAGCCACCCAAGCAATGCCCAACACTTGTAGCATAC
>JANQAP020000129.1:119655-131444 GCA_026874005.2 Erythroxylum coriaceum
TGTAAATATTTGTTTGATGGAAACAGTGTAAGCTTTATGAATGAATGAAGTGAATGGTTTAAAAATTTAGTGACTTTCGAGTATGTTAGATGATGCCATGTGTAAGTTGGATTTGTTATTGCTCCAACATACAATTTTCATAGGGTGTGTACTTGAATGTCCATCGGGTATTCGGGTATTTACCTTGTAGTAGTGGGATGTTGCATAACCTGTACAAGGATCAAAATCTTGACCAAAAATTGTTGAGGATTGAGGATCCATTGGTGCCTCCTATTAGAGAAAGGGTAAGAGAAGAGGGAGAAATAACATTTTGATGTGGAACAACATCAAAGAAGGTTATGATTATGACATACCAACCGTGTAAAAGATAAGGTCATAAACTAGATGCCATTTTAGGAAAAAGTTCTAGTGAAGCTTCATAATAAAGGAGAGAAAAGTAAGGTTCCGCCAAGGAATCGAGCTTGTGTTGATGAGGAGCTAAATTGCTCATATGGAATGTAAGTTCTTCACCATATTCAACTATATATTAATTTTTAGATTTCATTACTTACATATTGTTCCTCAATAATGCTTGTAAGAAGGACCATTCAAAGTTGTTATTAATAAAGTGAAGAAAGGAAACGCAATGACTCGTACAGAAAGAGTTACAAAGAAGGTCGACAAGGTTATGTTATCAAATCCCATTTCTCTTGATATATTACTAACAAGAGCTATACATTGATGACGATGACTTGATTGAGAATCAAGTATTGGAATTGAATCATTTCAAGGAGGAGGAAAATCATCAACCCTTAGAACCAATAAGCAATATGGCCTCTGGCAAGTTCGTCTTTAAAATTGATTCCTTAACACAAAAGCTTAGAACCAAAACATTTTTTAGTAAGTTAGTTGCAAAAACCTTTTTTTTTCATAAAAGGAATTTGTCTTTGTCCAAAAACTTTTTATTATTGGCATTATTCCACAATTGCATATTATAATTTTAGCCAATATTTATTCCTCTTCTTTTATGAATTTCACTTTTTTTTAATCTTTATAAGTTAAAGGTAAGGTTGCGTTCTACCGGACCTTTTCAGACGCCACATATTAGCTAACCTTCACTAAGTTATTGTTGCTGTTATTGTATTAGTTTTTTAAGTTAGTTAAAATTTTTACATTTCAAATTTTAAAACATATAATTTAGTTTTTTATCATTTTAATTTATATAGTTAAATGAGTCCAATAAAATCGACATGTTTATATACATATATATTTTAGGTGTATCTTTTCATGAACAAAAATTGACAAAAATATTTAACTAAATTAAAATATTGAAATGAAAATTTTTAATTTTAATTTTTATACTAAAAATTAAAATTAGAGGATCAAAAATATAGTTATACTCTTTTTTAAGTTTGGAACATTCCATTTACTTACCAAAATGGCCATAAGGAATTTCCAAGTGATTCTTACAATTGACATGCATTTTATTGAAGTTAGCCTTCATCCTTATCATCAACACCTATTTAAAGTCTCGCATAAATGTAAGGTCTAAAAAGTGTCTGTTAGTATACAATTTTACTCTTACCTAATAGAAATATTTTTTTGTTATAAACTCATATGCAATGTGACACGAAGATGTTACAAAAATTATAACTAGATGCTCATAATAAAATAAAATGATTTAAAATAATTAATAAAAATAAATAAATACAAAAATAAAAATAAGTTTAATGTCATTATTTACGGCTATTGCACGGATTTTAATATGAATGGGACGGCTCTTTAGCCCATTGCTTCATTTACCTATCACCAATTTGTCGCCATCTTAGACTCGGTAGCCTAATCTTGAAAACTGTTGATGATAATTGTTTTGTGTTTCTCTTCATTGGGGCTTGAACCCGAGGCTGGCTTTGCATATGCCAAAATAAGTTGGTGGCATTCACGAGAGTTTTAGAACACAACACATTTGTGAAGCTGCAGGCTGTGTGGGAGTGACACTGCATCACCTCTTTGTTGTCGTGGCATTGCTGCGACGGTGAGTCGGTGACAGCTCGCCATCTATAGCAGAGTGGAAGAACGCCCATAACTAGTTTGTGCCCATAAATTTTCATCTCTTTTCGTTGTTTTGCTGATCTCATTCCTCAACCATACGCCGCCACTCCAATCCATCCTAAGCTTAACTCAAGATAAGTTCTAACATACCCAAAAGCCAAAAACCTCACCAGAGTAAGCTACCGCTAATTTGTTTTTATATGCGATTTATTGGTATAATATAGTAGCAGTAGTAAATATAACATTGTTTTGTTGGCAAGGAGGAAGGTAGAAATGAAAGGGTGCAGGCATTTGTCCTGCCGCATGCGCGCGTACGTACGTACATACCCTCTTCCCCTAAAACAATTACATAACTACAAAATCCATTACCCCAGACGATAAGAACACTGACAAGTTTTCCTGTCCTCTTCTTCCACTTCTCTTAACTCTAATTTTGTACCAATTATCTACTAGTCATCCAAATAAAATATGAATGAGAGCTCAAGTATTACACCTATATAAGACTTGGAAGCAAATAATCGCTTGTTATCATCTTATGTCATTCATGAAAAGCAACACGAGAAGAGAGAGATAGAACAGAAACTAAAAGAAGATACCCCACAAAAAAAAATCTCGGAAAGGATCAGATTTCTGGAGCAAACAGAATAGAGAGAAGCAACCCATCAAATCATCCGTATTATCAGCGCACTTTTTTTCTCATCTATATTATTGCGTCACTCAATGCGCCTTGTCGTTTAAAAAACATCTTTCCAATACGCGGCACGTCGTCGGTGCTTCTTCCCCTCTTATATAAACTCCCTGATCCTTTCTTTTTCTAAAAATTTCAAAACCAAATAGTGGAACACACATAGAGAGAGAGAGAGAGTAATGAAAATGGCGAGTGCTTCTAGAACATTACTTTTGTCCATCGTTTTGGCTCTCGTAGTTGCTGTGAGTGGCTACAGAGGACGATTTGTGGGAGGTAGAACCGTGGTGAGAGACGTGGCTGGAAATGAAGAGGTGCAGGAGCTGGGGAGATTCTCGGTGAAGGAGTTTAACAGAGGCCGCCTCGGAGGAATCATCGACGGCGGAGAATTAGGAGAACTGGCGTTCTCGGAGGTGGTGGAAGCGGAGAGGCAGGTGGTTTCGGGGATCAAGTATTATCTGAAAATAGAGGCGACGGAGAGAAACAGAGAGAGGAGGATGTTTGATTCGATAGTGGTGGTGAAGCCGTGGCTTAAATCTAAGGAGTTGCTTCACTTTGAACCTTCCGCAGATTTAAGGATCAGAAAGTTGATATAATGAACTCAGACACAGACGAGAACACCTGATGAGACACCCATCTTGTAACTTTTAATAATTATATAAGCTTTTTGTTTCTGTTCTTGTCCTTGGTTTTTTTGGGCCTATCTGAGAGTGCGTTGGGGTAAGGCTTTTGATGTTAATATGAGGCTTTTAAGTTTTGACCTCTCTGATTATGAATAAGAAAAATGAATAAAAGGGATGCCTTAAGCTTAACGCATGGCGTGGTGCTGTAACTATTATATTCTCTCTAAAAATATGTGATGGTTAGAATTTGAAACATCAGAGTTTTGTGAAAGCAAGAGCTTGATCCATCATCCTTGTTCATCTGCTACAGGTTCTGGTTCTGCATGTTATTCTTTAAGCTCAGGTAAAGAAATTATTTCTTTGCTCTCTCTTTATTTGATTGTAAATAACAAAAAAGATGATCAGCCATAACCATACATCATTTCAAATTTGAGTAGAAAACTATGAAAACTGTTTGGTCAGTGTTTGAAAAGAGTTCAATAAATGACATATAAATGTAAATCGTTTTCGTATTATGATTAACCTACGTAGTAACGTGAATTATTTGGTTAGCAGTTGTTTCGTTTTTCTCTAACTTTCATAAAGCCGAACAATTAAAAATAAATAAGAAAGCCAACACATATAGCATAGCTAATTACTCCTAGTCCTAACGTCCACGTGGTGCGTATCATAAATACCGTGTCTCCGTAATCCTTATGTTAGTGCTTTCCAATCACTTGAACAGACATTATGCTATTAGGGAAACTAATCAGCAACTTCCAACGAAATGAGAATTAGGCAGACATGTTAAATGAGATACTAGGGAAACTCATCAGCAAATATCCAACGAAATGAGAATTAGGCAGACATTTTAAATGACTATTAGGGAAAGTCATCAGCAAATATCCAACGAAACGAGAATTAGGCGGCCTAATTCTCTCCTAGTTCTGTTTACATTAGACTTAGTCAGGCTAGGCTAGGCTTCGCTTGCGAGATTACATAACATACATATATTCTGGGTTGAGTTCATAACGAGACATTCATTGGCCTAATCGAGTGTTCAACTCATTCTGCTGAATGAATTTAATGCCCGTCAAACAGCTAAAGTTACAACACAAATAGTAAGAATCAGCCATAGAATTGTCAGCAAGAGATTTCTACATGAGGCCGAGCCTCAACTCAATAACCTGTTTGTTTGCTATCTACATTCCCTGTTTCTGTTCTCTCTCTCTCTCTCTCTCTCTATATATATATATATTGTAATATCAATTACTATACCTACTTATCATAGGGGAACTCAGAGTCCTTCTCAGTAACCTTGAAGTGCTGAGGATGATGGCCCGAACAGTATAGATTCCACATCTTGAAATAAGCTCTCTCAAGATTCCTCACCTGTCCGAGTATCAGAAGCATATTTATATACAATGCATTATTAGGCACAATAATATCAAATAAAGTGCTTCACCACACAAGTCACCAGTATCTACAACATTTAAAGAGCCAAGACAATGTAACTCTTCAACAGATTAAAAGTTAATCTACTCACCCAACGTGCCGTGTCAAATAAAGGGCAAGTCAAACGAGCTGCTTTGAGTCTGCTAGTTAGATCTTGGAGCTTTGCACGATCAAGAGCAAGTGTCACGGCTCTCTCTTCGTATTCTTTCAAGCTTTGTGAAGTTCAAAGGCAATCAAAGACAAGTTAGTGGGAGTTGGATTAGGAAATTGAAGAAAAATAACGTGTAGAAGGGAAAGCATACAAATCATCGTTCAGTAATGGTGCAATAAGGAAACTCTCAAAGGTTTCCTCGTTCCGTTTTGGTATCTGATGTTGTACCATCACATTTTCAGTTTGTAATTTAACATAGAGCCTACCTGCTAACAATCATCTCTTCTCCAAGTCCTGTAGCCAAACACAACGAGCCAGCAACTCTAGTTGCCATTTTCTCAAGAGGAAGGGTCACCATTGGAAGACCAGCCCAGAGAATGTCCGTGCCCGTTGTATGCCCATTGCATAATGGTCTGCTCCAACCCAAAATTAAATGTCATTACAGCAACTAGAGCTAAAAATCTGTCTCTGCCTTATAAGTGCATCCAAAGGAACAATGAAAGAGACTTAAAAACATATATAAGAAGAAGCACATATATGAGGGTTGAGTTGAGTGGATGTGTAGGAATTAAATGTGTCAATCTATAATTTTGTTGAGGTGCTTACGTATCAAGGAATAGATCAGCCAGAGAACTGCGTCGAATGTGTTCGCCTTTCATGGCAACGTCGGTGAATATAATTTGATCTGGTAGCACACCTTGTTGAGCAGCATCTAGACATGTCAAAATCATTAACGGTTATGCTATCAGTTTCTAATCTCATAACAGTATCAGATGCCAAACTCAACATGCTCAAAATAGACAAGTAGCATATACAGTGATTAAATGTATGTCATACATGTTCGAAGTCTCATCTCCCCGGCAGCTGGAAATCTGAGAAGCCAAAGTGCACTGTTTGGAACACGCTTAAGAATGTTGCACCTGAAAAAAACAGTCAGAGATGAACATTTAGTGAAGTTGCAAATCTCAAGCATTGTCCAATTCAGGTCAATTGCAGTAACAAACTGATAATTTTGCTATTTTTTGATAACCTACTTGTTTGAATTTAGCTCTGCAGGTCCTATTGTAAGACATTTACCAAAACAAACCTTTGTGTCAACATTTTCCGGTATAGTTTTTAAGGAATTATCAGCATCACATTGCAATCCAACATATTTTCATATTATTGGCCAAATTTATTCTTCATAAGCATGTAAAAACTCAAGAAGTAGAAAACGAGCTTGTTTCCTTAATCACCATAGGATCTCGGTACCTAAATTCAAATCAGAAGAAAATACAGGATCTTAATGCAATTTACAATGTAAATATGTCATGAACTAACCAAGTCTTGAAGATGTCGGGATCCATTTTGTAAAGCTGGTTGAAACAAGCAAAGATAAATTTGTCCTCTGGCAATCCGTAATCAGACCTCTTGGATTGACAGTTGGGATCCAATACATCCCGATTTTTCTGAAGAACAAATGTTATTGGTAGAAGTATTAAAAGGACCCACAGAAAACATTTTGTTCCAGTAATATGACTAAAAGGACTATGACCAAACCTGTTTATAATCATTCACAAAGTAACAGTGTGGAACATGAACAAGCTTCTCTGAATATATATGAGAGAAGCAAGAAGGTGACACAAACTGCATTCAACAAAAGGATAGTTATTTAAACGGATGAAAGGAAAATAGAGCAAGGAAAGCTAGGAAGAGCAAGAGAAAGAATGAAGTGAAAGGGAGAATTAGGGAGTAGAGAAGGAGAAACAAGAGAAAGTTGAATTATGATCTAAAGTAACATATTATAGAACAGTACCTCATCAGTGACCAGATAATGTATATAAGATGCCCCCGTGGTTCCAGGAAACCCCATGTATGAGATTTGAATTGGAGCAGGCTGCATGGCAAATATTTCATTTCTTGCCCCCTACAGAGTAAGAGATTATAATTCAAGAATAATTTAGATACACATTTTAGAAATATATAAATATCTGAGTTACTAGCTCTCACAAACAGATTAATAACTATGATGGCTATTTTATACAATAATAAATATTATTCACTGTTGCAATTTCCTTATATGTGAAACAAAATCTACAACGGTTACCTTTGTATAACCATTAAGATTGACAAGGATTTGTATTTTATCTTCATTAATCAGCCTTGCAATCATATCAGATGACATGGAAGACACATCAACAAAATGCTCTGCTTCTGACTGAATGCGCAATCTCCACTCAGTGCCATCATTGGGACTCAATGCATAGCAGAACACCTACAGACAAATCTCTAGCTCATTTATCCACTAGAACTGCATATAAGCAAATTATGGCTTAGATTCTCAATTCAAATCAGACTGTCCTGGATCTCATACCTCAACGTTTTCTCGGTTATGCATGCCAAATACTGAACCCATTAGATGAGACAAAGGATGATTACCAAAATCACTGCTCACGTATCTGAAAGCCAAATTAAGAATTTTAAGAGCATGCAGAGAAAGATGAGCACACATACTACCTAACAAGCACACGCAGACAAGAGATGTCAGAACAAGAAGTTTATACAGGAGGGAGGAAGGTATCCAGACATACCCAATTCTTAGCCGTCCATTCCTACCCTCACTCTTTATGGGTAAGCGTGCAGGGTGATTGAAAGGAGGAAGAGAGTAACGGGTTGCAATTAGAGAGCAATGAGCAGCATATTTACGACTACACCAAAGAAGCCAAGCGTGTTAGAAACATGCATGCAACACAAGTCTCTCAAGTTTGCCTATTGTATACCTGATATCAAGTGCAAGCACTGGGTCAATGGGATAGGCAATGGCATGAAAAGGTTGCACACTTGGGATAACTGACATCTACAGAAAAAAAGCAATCCATCAAAATTTTGGATTAGTCTAGAAGTTGCAAAGCACATGTATAGGATTCCAATGACTAGGTGGATAAACTTCAAACCTTTATCTGTCTCCTGATTATGCCCTCAACTTCAGCAAATTTATTATCACGATCCTCCCATTCACAGACACACTGGAATACAGAAGCATAAAATCAGAGAAGAAACACTGCATAGCATTGAACTGAAGGAAGCTTGCATGTCAATCTAGCATGCATTAAGAACTTAAATGAAAAAGGGCAGCCTAAATTTCAATGAAAGAAAATTTACTGCTCACAGCCCAACCTACTGCTTATCAAGTTTCTTTTCAATTATCTTCCAAATCCACTCCGTTATCATTCCCACCACAAACGCCAAATGAGATAATTTAATAGACAGCAAACTGACAAGTACTTCTGAGAATCCTGTGTTAGCCAAACAAAATTCTAGCAAAAAATGGTATCTGTTAATTGTTCAATTGCCGCGATGAATTGCACTTAGCCAAACAAAATTCTAGAAAAATACGGTATCTGTGTTAGCTGCTCAATTGCCACGATGAATTGAACTAGACTAAGTGCTTGTTTGGTACAGCTTTTGGAGGGTGAAAAGGCACTTTTTTTCACCACAAAAGCTATTTTTAAGAAAAGCACTTTTTTTAATAGAAATGGCTTTTTTAGAAGCTAAAATACAACTTTTTAAAAAGCTCAAATTTGGAGCTTTTCAAAAAAGCTCTACTAACAAAAACTCTACTGGTATAAGCTCATCCAAGCAGGCACTAAGTTAATCTTGGGATGGAACATGGTAAAGTTTGTCAACTTCCGTCTAATATGAGGATACATTGTTCTAGATAACATTTGTATTGATTTAAAACACATTTCAGTCCCTTTCTTGAACAAAAGCAAAATAAAGAACAAGTCAAAGCTTGGCTACACATAACTTGGGGTCCAAATGTCTAATCTTATCATATCTCTATGAATAAACTTTTTTTCCATCGTACTGAAATTTCTAGTACTTGGCTCCACTGACTGCTCTCTGACCTTAAGGTCATGGATCATAGTCAAAAAGGGTGAGGGGAATTATTTATCATTGCCTTGTACAGGTCCACAAAAACAAAACAACAACTGTGATAAAAAGGGAATCTGGACCTGCTCATCTTCCTCATCAATCTATTGTTCTAGACATGGACTAAAACATGGAGAAGGAAAAAAAGTATATTCTCAAAAGTCCAGCTCCCACTAAACAAGTTGCAAGGCTTTTCAAAATTAGAAGGAAGATCTGAAGCTAACAAAGAATCTAAAAAAAAGAAACTTATAGTTTGATCCAGGAATTTTATAGTTAGAGCTTCATTTAACATTTCTCCTGTTTCAAATGAATGCACTCCATTTCATGGGTATCATTAACAGCACAACTAAAGAATTCATGCATGGCAAGAAAACATCCCAATATTACTTCAGGACGAGACAATGGAGAAATATTACTTTCACATACCATTAGTGTATGCAAGAGGTTGCAAGTTGCTTCAGGAAAGTCTGGGCGCAATATCAGTGCTTGTTTGTAACTTTTAACAGCAGCTTCAACATGTGCACTGCAAATGAAAAAAATTAAAGTTAAGCTGCTTTAACAGGCTTCAAAAAGCAGAGAATCGTGGAGACAATGGAATCTTTCTATGTGACCAACAAATTTACCTATCTTTGTAAGCTGAAGCCAAGTTTGCATGAGCTTCAGCCATAGTAGGTCGAACATTAATAGCTCGTATGTAATCTTGAATAGCTTCATTAACTCTTCCAACCTCCTTATATGTGTTGCCTCGATTGACAAGTGCATCAGCCGCCAAAGGATCAATTCGGAGAACTTCATTGTAGCAAGAAATTGCATCTGCATGGTTACCCTGTAATTGAGTAGCAGAAGATAAGAACCTGAGTCAATAACTCATTCCTTCTGTAATTTGGTTTATAAATATGCCAGTATTATATCCTTCTGAAGTATCTAAGCATACACACATGTAATTATATAAATACAAACATGTGTGGTCATATATGGACCTATAAGCAGCTATTGCAGTAGGAGACCAAGTAGAGGTAGGAAGAGAGCCCTACCTGCTGTTTGTAGATTATTGCTAGGTTATTGAAAGGAGCAGAAAGTCCTGTTGTTACAGCCAGTGTTGCTTTGTAGCAGGAAGCAGCAGTACTTGTCATGTTCCTAAAAATACTCTTACTGTGAATTTAACTGCTCAGAAAACTCAAAAAACACTCAAAAAGATAACAATGGCTTGTGCACTTATTATACCATTCCATGTATATGTTACCAAGGTTAGTGAGTGCTTGAGGATGACTTGGTTGCAGGGCAAGGCATTGCTTCATAGATTAAAAAAAATGATCATCAAATGTGTTGAGAAACACCAATACAGTAAATACTTAAAAATGCATCAGATAAGCATAATCTGCTAGAACCTACACGGTAGCACTGAATTGCTTCCTCAACCTTTCCAGCATCTTTCAACGCATTACCCTGACATTTGAATTAAATGTGTGAGAATATAAAAGATCTACAAGGAAATAAAGTCATCAGAGTGTCATTCCCAAGCAAGCAAATACAAAGAAAACAAACCAAATTATTGTAGGCCTCCAAAAACCCGGAGTCAAAAGAAATAGCTCTCTTATAATTGAAGATTGCCATGTCCAGTTTCCGTTGCTCATAGTACATACTGGCCAAACTGCCTACAGGAGAGCATTTCATGTCAGGCCATTATACTGAATCAAGATGTGACACAACCTTAAACTATATTACTATGCAGAATGTGCTTATGAAAACTAAGGTTAGTTAGCAACAAATTCTTGCAAAAATGGTAGATGTTAGGACCACAAATTAAGTTTGCCTTCAAAGGAATGCATTTGGCTGCACCATTATAATACAATTATCTTTTACTCAAGCTCTGTCATTTATTAGTTTTTTTCCCCAAGGAAAAACCATCTATCACGAATGAATTGAACCAAAGAGGTCAGAAACTGTTCTAGAATTATCATTCCAATCTAAGACATCTCAGTTAAAATTGCAAGTTCAGAAGAGTTGACATTAAAAATTCAAAAGCAATCTTGGAACCATTGCTTGTAACATAACTTACCGTAAGCCATAGCACTATCTGGTCGCGCCTGAAGAGCATGCTGGTAGCACACAATCGCCTCTTGAGGCATTCCCACAGCCTGGAAAAGGTAAAAGAAAGATCTTGTTTTTGCAACCCAACCTGGCATTTGCAGCTAGCCGACCATACTAGCACAGGGCACTACAGCTTACCTTGTAAACATTTCCGAGGTTTAAGTAGGCATCAAAGAACATTGGTTTAAGCTTTATAGCTTCCTGAAGATCAAACATCTAGTCAGTATGAGAAGCAGACGAGGTAACAGAGGAACCATCAACATGAAATCTCAATACAAATCCATAGTCAAAGTTCAATACAGCCCAAGTCTGTATCTATAGTTACTGACTGTGTGCTTGAATAATATCTACTACTTATGGTATACATGCATTGAATCATTAACAAAAGATGCATGCAAAAATACCCATAAAAGGCATCCAAAAAGGGGACATGAATCATCTACCTTATAATATTGAAGGGCCCTATTAAGATCACCAGCCTCCATAAAAAGTCCAGCAAGATTTGACCATGCAATTGCAAAGTTTGGCTGTATTTGGAGAGCCTCGAGATAGCAATTGTATGCCTGGAAACCATAAAACAAAATCATCTGACTGGTAATATAAAGGCCACAAGACCATAAAATGGGCAATCAAATAGATTCCAATACCACAGAAAACTTGACAACATGAAAAATTACTCAAAAAGGTAAATGGATCAAAGCACAAAAGGATCCAAAGAAAGTTATAGGCCGTTTGAAAACTTTCGAATTGGATTCAATTACATCTGTGAGATTGAATTAAATTCAATTTACACTATTTGGAATAAATCTATAAATATTAGAATTGAATTCAATTACATTGTTTGGAACACAATAAAAATGAA
>JANQAP020000129.1:173556-184570 GCA_026874005.2 Erythroxylum coriaceum
AATTATAACAACATATAATGAATTAATTATGATATAATAAAGTTATTGAGATGTATGTAATGGTATGATTAATTAGGGTATTTAATTCAATTAATTAGAAATTTATATGAAAAGTTAATAAGTTAGCAAGTTAAAAGTTATTGTTAAAATTATGAACTACATTAATTACAATTTTTTAACTTACTTAAATTATTTATTAAATTTTTAATAAATAATTATTTTTTTGATGGGCGGGTCACGGGCCACGGGCCGTGCCTGTCGGACCGGCCCGCGGTTCAGCCCGTCCACTATTTCACGCGGGCCATGCATACTTGGCCCATGGGCCGGTCAAACCGGGCCAAAACCTGTTGACCGGCCGGGCGGGCCGGGCCGGGCCCATTTTGACAAGCCTAATTATAATTAGATTATAATTATGATATTCATATTGTTCGAGATTATAATTATGAGATTCATATTGTTCCTAGTCATTGTTCTATTAAGATTAGATATTTATAGAACGCAAAAGGACTAGCACACGTTATTTTTTCCTTAGGAAGGAAGTAGTCGATCTCATAGGCTAAAGCATGGAGATACTTAAACACAAACGTGTGAGTGCTTGTTAGAGAACAAGTTCACTGAATAGACCCAATATGAGAAATCTATTTGGAACATTACTTGTATATCTATGTAATTCTCATTGTGATGATTGTATAAGTGATCCTTTAACTTGAGATCACCAAAGTTATCTTGTCTATGGGTTGTTATGTTTTGATACTACTTATGACCTATTTAATAATGGTTCGGTCAATCGGTAGTTATTGAATGTAGCATGAACTATATGGAGGTAGTTGTGTGATCAAGATAGAATCCATCACCTTAAAGTAATTAGGGAGAATGTTCTATTGTTCTCGATTAGTATTGATTCGGGAAATCTTTGGCCAAAGTGGAATAATACTTTGTAAATAGTTTACAAATGTCATTAATTGAATCGATAGCTAATGACGGAGAACTAATATGATTATATTCAAAAAGAGTAAATATTAATTCCATGCTTTATGTTTAATCAGAACATTACATGATGAAATGATTGAATTATACGAAAAAATCATGCAAGGAAAGATTAGTCAAAACCACTTTGACATTCTTAAATATTTGAGTGATCGTGACACATTACTAGAAGCCAATCTTGATATATAATTATAAATTGGTTAATATTAAAAGGTTTTAATTTATCTTTAATTCACTTATTAAACAATTTATAATCATAGATCAAAATTGGCGTCTAGGAGTTTTAATTTATATAATTATAATTATAATTTATAATCACTGTCAACATATTTGGAAACCTAATGAGTCTCATATGTAGAATAAGTTGAAGAGAGCAAAGTTAATTTAATCAAGTTAGACTTAATTGCAAAATTTGAGAATCTTTATGATTAAATATGAGATACTTAATAAATAAGGTTCAATATGAAATATTGATCTAATTTGGACATAATTGGTATTTAATTAGAATTATTTACAATTCTAGTTAAAGTTTAATTGAAATTAGGATTTAATTTCAATTAAATTATTAAAACATCTAAAACTTACTATAAATAAGTTTAAGTTCTAATAGAGCTAGCACTTCTTGCTTAACACTTTCTATAAGAGTTATAAAGTTCTCTTAACTCATTCTGTAAGTACTGTTAGAGGCTAGACATTTGTACGACTATGATAGTTGAGACGAATCAATTTCAGAAACGGTTCGAAAGATACGACAGGATAGAATGATACGATAAGATAGAGGTCAAATTTTAAAATAAGATATGGAATAAATTTTCACTTTATTATAATTTGTGTTAATCATTATATAAAATTAAAATAATCTTAATTTTTTTAAAAAAAATCGTAATTGTTTCATTGAGATTAGAATCAGATCCAAACCCGACATCTTAACAAAATATGAAATCAGAGACCTCATTCCTTTGATATGGATAATAGAGCTTGCTCCAGTTAATACTTTCTCTTTAAATACCCTTTCGTAGCAGCACATCCTTCCTTATGTACGCAAATTGGCATTGGCTGGCTTTTAATGTTTATTGACCTTCTGAACTTCAAAATGTAAAGATGTAATACCCCTTAAGCCAAATTCAAGGGATTCGGCTTTAAGTCACTGACCAGCTTCTTCTGGATTGTCAAAAGATTCATTGAGGGAATTGGAAATTTGGAATGTTCCAATGACCTAATTTTTTTCCCTTTTTATCAACTGATTTATCAAGATTAAAAAAATAAGTTATTCATGACCCTTTGATTTACTCGATAATCCAAGCTGGTTCTTGGGGTGGAATTTATTACGTTCTGGTTAAGTCGTAACCGACGAAAGACCGCTGTCATGGTTGCCCTTTAGGTTAATAACAACATGATTACTCGGACGAAATGATGACATGCACTGGTTTACCTTTCGTCGTTTCTTTGTTGCTTACCAGTACCCACATATCATTTTTGATTTAGCTGATGGGCATCATCTGAGATTCGCATGAGAACTAGTCAAGGGAATACACTAAACTGGCAAATAGCAGACTGAACATTTTGTGAAATTAAGTTCTTTTATTACACATATCCTCGTGTAATAAAACACAACTATCACAGACTCCATCACTCCCGCTCCTCACCGCTCACTGCTCATCCACAGATCACAAGACCAATATTACGCTCTAGTTGATAAAGACTCCCAACAGACCCAGATGAAGGAATCCTTTTATTAAGCCTTGCTGTCAATAGCCATTGGAACATCATCCTTCTTTGCCTCAGTATTCTGTATTTGCATAGGTCAGTGGACCGTCAGTTACCAAAGAGACGAAAACAAGCGTTCCACTAAGCTAGATATCTAGGAACTTACGGCAGACTTAGTTTGCTCCAACTTGTTCATCTTTGCAAAAATGTTGCTATAAAATTGAGCATCCTTCTTGTTGTATTCCCTGACTTTCTCCTTCAGAATCCTGTACTCTGACTTTACATCCCTGAGATTTCAAAAATATCCAACAATCTATTTTTAATATCACGCATGTATTCAACAATTTATTTTTAATATCATGCATGTATAAGGAAATATCAAACTGAAAAAGATTAGATTAGTCTAGTCATGCATGAGACTCGGTTCTCACTTGTTATCAGGGTCAATCTCAAGTGCCTTCTTGATGTCTATTTCAGCTAAATCAAGATCCACAAGTTGAATATAAGCTTGAGCCCTTCTATACAATGCTTTCACACTCCTGCTCTCAAGCTCCAGTACCTAAATCGCAAATGATTAAAAAAAATAAACCAATTCGATCAATTTCTTACATCATCCAATTTTTATTAAATTTTTAATTAATTATTAAAAATAATCTATAATTTTCATAAAATAACTTGAACCAATTAGTTGTTTATTTAATAATTTTTTAATTAAATTTTAAATTAAAAATAATCTTTCTCAATAATTTTTATATTTTTAATTTTTACTTAATTAACAACCTAATACTAACTAGACCGTTCATTTAAATCTTAACAACTTTAATTTTTAAAACACGGTATAATGCTAGACACAAAATACAAGCATAACTTATTTGTTTCTTATCACTGCACAGGTCCAGAAAGATTATACCTTAGTACAGAGCTTCTCTGCCTCCTTATAATCCTTCAACTTCAACTTGCAGGCTGCGTTGTTAAGTTTGCAACTGATTTTCAGAGCCTTGCTCTGCTGTTTCTCCTCATCACTAAAGGAGGAATCGTACTCGATGAAATTTACAGCCTATCAGACGACAGATAAGCGTTTATCGATTTGTTCGATACAGACTGACCTACAGGTTAACTACATGGAACTATCTAAACAAAAAAAATTAAAAATTAACATAAATAAATAATAAACAAAAACTGTGAAAAGGATATTACGGCTACGATCTACCTTCTCATATCTCTTTGATGCTCTTTCATACTTGCCGGCCTTGAATAGCACATTACCTTCCTCCTTCTTCTTCGAGGCTGCTTCAATTTTCTCTTGGGTATTCATGTCCCATGACTCTTTCTCCTGTAGCAATGATTAGAATGTTATCATCGCCGTGTCTTAGATGAGCTGGAAAACATAGGAAAATGAATATGTGCACAACTCTGACCTTAGTGAATGAAATCATCTCAACTTCGTAGAACACTGTTGAATTGGCAGGAACAACAGCCAGCTCCTGCTGCGATGCAGATTGTCCAAATGCGTACTCTGGTTTAATTGTTATTAGTGCAACTTCCCCTTTCTTCATTGTCTTCGCTGCTTTATCAAGCCCATCAATTACTTGTTCTGCATCATTTCACAGGATTAGTAGCAATATTATAATACAGAACTAGAAGCCTTGATGAAGGTCAGTGATAACAATTAAGTGAAAATAGAATGATCAGAAATTCTCATGGAATATTATTCATTACCCTCATCTATCTTGAACTCGAGTGGTGGCTCCTCATGGTGACCTTTCTTTACAAAGATTGTACCATCATGCAGCTTCCCAATAAGTTTTACTGGAGAGTGGCAAACGTCGTGAGTAATGTTTCCAATTAGAAACCAAGGAAACTAATATAAATCTTCCACAAAGGACATCAAAAGATCACCTTGAACAACTGTCCCATCATTTGGCCGCTCATATCCTTCTCCCTCCTTCAGGATCTTCTTCATGACCTTCTTATCCTTGGTAACATCAGAAACAGTCTTCCAAGACACCAACTCAAGCTCTATTTCAAGGGTTGCATTTGGTGGGATAGCAGCTTCATCGCCAACTGTTGACCTCCCACTTTCTCCAAATCCATCTGCAGCAATACCCAACAGATGAGTCATCACATATCCATTTCTCATATCGATATAAAAAACACGTTCCGTCATTGGAGATCTGCTTACATTGCGGCTTCACCGTCAGCCGAGCTTTCTCTCCTTTCTTCATTGTTTTCACAGCTTTCGTCAAGGCCGGACAAAAGAAACCTGAACATGGAAAAGGAATAAGTGTCACACATTTTATCTAATGTATTGGAAACAATAACAAGCACAACCAGTAGGAAAAAGACAAACCGTCTTCGACTGTAAACTCAACCCCATCAGACTTCGAGACTACCGTGCCATCTTCGAGCTTAGCTTCATACTTAACTGAGATGACAAGAAATGGACTACTGTTAGAACATAATGGACACAGCAACTCCTACGTGCATCCACAATGACAATGAATTAGTATCATACCCAATACTTCATCTAGGTCCTTGGGGTTATCCCATTTCTCGCCCTCAACAATTATTTTCTTGAAAATGCCGCCATCTTTGCAGATATCCTTCACGCTGGTCCAAGATAGAAGCTCCACATCAAATTGGAGAGTAGCATTTGGAGGTATAGTTGGAGGAGACCCAGACTCTCCATAGGCCAATTCTGGGGGAATTGTGAAGATGGCATTCTCAGCCTTCTTCATGGTCTTGATGCCTTCATCCCATCCTTTGATCACTTGCCCTGCAGTTACATGTACATACGGATCAAACAATATCCGTGGACACCGAGGAAATAACCAAATCTCTCCGATTCAACCGATGTAAAAAAGTATTTAGCACCAACATCGCACGGTCAATTACAGATAAAAATACAAAAACACAAAACCTTAGAAGGATCCAGTATCAATGGAGGTTGCCTCTGTTACCTAAAATACTAACAGGGTATAATCAGCATCGAACAAATCTGAAAAATTCAGATCCAATCCAGCATAAGGTAGAACAAACGACGAACAAACAACATTAATTCTTCTTTAATAGGATAACTAAAGCACGCAGAGATTAATGAAATGATGCCGGTACCTTGCCCAAGCTTAAATTTGAAAGGTGTCCCCCTATCACGACTTGAATCGAACTGAGTCCCATCAACTAGAGTCCCAGTATAATGCACTGCCATTCACATCAGAATCACAAATCAGAATCCAGTCGCATATCGTAAAGTAAAATTGAACAAATACAAAGCAATTCAAAAAGTGTACCTTCAACTTCGTCGCCAGAACTAGGAGTTTCCCATCCTTGGCCCTCCTTAACCAGCTTCTTCTTTAGCCCATTCTTCCCAATGTCCTTCTCTTCTCCAACCTTCAGGACCGGAGCCACTGCGTCATCATCCACCTCCGGGATATCCATGTCAACATCCTCCATGTTGCTCTCAGTTGGAAACTCGAAATCGTCCTCCATTCGTCACCAGCAGACCAGTGAAGTCAGATCTTTAATATCAGTTGCAGAGACTTAGAAACCACGAGCTACGATCTCTCTTTTCGGGGCGAAGCGAGGAATTATATAGTAGGGGTTACGCTGTCCAGAGTCTAGAGACTTCCAAAACTTAGACCAACTGAAGATGATTCCAGAAATGTCTCTCATCTTCCTGCGTGGCCAAGATTGCTGAATCCGTTTTTTAAATTTCTTTTTTAATATTATTATATTTTTCGACGTTTTGAAGGTTCAGTTAGTTGTACTCTTCTTTTATTTTTTATTCACAAACTATAGAGATGTCAATAGACTAGGCCCTCCGGCCCAACCCGACCCAGCATGTATTTTTTAAATAAAAACTGTTCAAAACGACGTCGTTTGAAAATAACCGACAGATTACGGACTGGACCACTTTTAACATGCCTAACAAACTATACCTAAATATTTCAACCGGGTTGTTTTTAGCTCATAGACAACCCGGCCTGTGTGATTTCATAAAAATTGATAAACTTCCACAATTCAAACCTCTAATTTACCAAATTTTCTCCATGTCTTTATACCTATTTATTAAAAAGTAGTTGTATTTGTTAGTATATACATAACTTAGTTATAAATTTAAGATAACCTATTTATTAAAAAGTTGTTGTATTTGTGAGTATATATATATATATAGTTATTCTATTTGGAAAATATATATATATTTAAAAGGTTGAATAGTCAATTTTCTAAAGGTTTTTAATTTAAGAAAAGGTAAAATATATAATTTAAAACTTAATATTTATAACAGACAAACTTTAATATATTGAAGTCGGTGGGTTCCATCCACAAACACAAAGTCTATGGCTGACCGATATTGCACACCATCATCTAAAAATCCTAGAACTGTCAGTTGTCCACTGGATTATATCATCTTCATTTTACTGGCAGTTTGGCATTTGATCCAGGATGAATCTTGAGAATCAGTTGGTGTGAAATGGCCAGAACCATTGGTTTATCTCTTATGAATCTACTTACTTTAGTTTCTGCACTCAGCAATAGCCTTAGTTGTTGAAGTTCTTCCACTTTGAACAGAGGGCCTCTGCAGTGCCAATTGTCATACCAAAAGTGAATGTTTTCTCCATTTCCTATCTTATGAATAACCAAATTCTACATCTAATGTCTTGTCTCTAGAATTTTCCTAAGTGTTCCTGACATGTCTTGCTTTTGTTTCAGGATCCATATGTTGTTATTTTTTATGAAAATGCTATGAATCCACTTCACCTATAAATCTTCTTTCTTGCTATACAACCACCATAAACTTTTTGCCAAGCAAGCTTTACTAATTAGTCTCGACGAGCTTATACCCAACTCTCCTTGATGCTTAGGTTTGCAAATTTTGTTCTAACTTATTATTGCTTTGCTTCTGCTTTGATTTAATCCATTCCATAAGAACAACATGAGTTTTCTTCCTTAAGGATGCTCTTTGGCATTGAAAGATGATTAAGTCAATAATTAGATAGGTTGTTTAATATCGACTGGATGAGTTGGAGTCTTCCTCTATAACTTAGAAACCTATTTGCCCACTGATTCATTCTTGCATTCAATGATTCCAACAAAGGTTTTTAGTCTACTGTTGAAAGCTTCCTTAGGGATATTGGCACACCTAGGTACCTAAGTGGTAAGTCTCCCCATCTTTATAGCCTTAGCTGCTATTATTATGTTGGAATTTCTAGATAAGTATAAGTAGCTTTTCAAAGGATTACTTCTCAATCCTAAAACCTACTAGAACTCTTCTACTGTATTTAATAGTAAATTTGTTGAAAGCCTTTTTGCCCTACAAAACAACATCAGATCATCAGCAAATGTAAGGTGGGTGAGTTTCAAGCCCCTACATCTATGGGGGTATTGGAGGTCAAGGTGGGTCATTGCATTCGTAGTAAGAAGGGTGGACAAAACTTCAATACATAAAACAAATAGGTAGGGGGATAAAGGATCCCCCCGCCTTAAGCTGCTTCTAGCTTTAATAAGATAGGTAGGTTCACCATTAACTAGTATAGCTAACGTAGTTGTAGATACACAATCTTCAATCCATCCTTCAAACTCATCAAGATATCCTACAACTTTGGGGATTTTGAACAAAAAAACTCCAATTGATTGAGTCAAATGCCTTAGCCAGTTCCAATTAAATAGTGCGATTCTTCTTTTTCCTCTTCGAATGATACCCTACCAAAAGTTCCTAGCATAGTAGCATATTCGTAGCCACTGATCTTCCATTCAAGAAAGCATTTTGTTCAGGGCTTGTAAACTTCCCCATACTCCTTTTGATTTTGTTTGCTAGTATCTTGGTGATAGTTTTGTAAAAGATGTTGCAACACGTGATTAATTCGAAGTGTTCCATCTTTGTTGCATTATTTTGTTTAGGAATAAGGAACATGAATATTTTATTCCATTCCTTAAGTAGGGACCTCTTTTGAAAGAATTCTTGCATTGCTCCAATTACTTCCTCTCCTATAATATCTCAATTTTTCTAGAAGCACTTGCCATTATATATAGCCATCAGACACTGGAGACTTATTGGGGTTTATTGAGAAGATAACCTCCTTTTATCTCTTCTCTGGTAACTTCCTTAAATATCTCTTCTTTGTCCTAGTTTGAAACCTTGCTAAGTTCTGATATCACCTCTTTTGGTATTTCCTTAACTCTAGATAATATTGTTTGGAGAAGTACTCAAATGTAATTCTTTTTGTTTTTACTTTATTGTCTTTCATATTTTTGGTTTGTTTCATCTTCCAATAATTTGATTGCATTTTTGTTCCTTCTAGTTGAAATAACACTCATGTAAAATTTGGTATCTCTCACCCTCCTTTAACCATACCATTCTTGATTTTGTCTCGATAGGGAGTTAGTGCTCAACAAAATCTGATTCTCCCTTCTTAACAACTAATTCTCCTTCCTTCTAAGTATCCTGTCCTCTGGTCTTAGTAACGTGCTATTCTGACAGGTTTTAAGCTCCTCTAATGCCTTGTCTATCTCCCTCTAATATGGTTTTTGCATTTCCCTACTTAGCTTTTTCATATCCTTTTTTAAAGCTTTTAGATTCATAGTCAGTTTGTAGCTTTAGTACGTGGGATTACCATCTCCATTATTTGTCTAAGTACCTCCCTTAAATATGGGTGGTCTATTAAGTGTTTGAAGATCCTAAAGGGTGCATATCTCCTCTCCTCATTAGATTTCAGTTCCACTACTACTGGACTATAATCTGAAACTTGAGGTTCTTCAAACATGACATAGCTCAGGGGAAAATGCACTAACCACTGTTCATTCATCATACACCTATCCAATTTTCTCAAAAGATACCAGTCCCCATTTGTTATTCCAATTAAACTCAGCTCTATACCATTTTAGCTCAAACAACCTAGATTTTGATGCCATTTCTTGCAATTCTTTACAATCCTGTTGTTTCCACCCTTTTCCACCCTTTATTTCATTCATTTTTAACATGCAGTTAACGACACCCAGAATTGTCCAAGGGGTTTCTATGTTTTTTCTAATTCTCTTGAGTTCCCTCCATATATCTTGCTTTTGAAATTTGTGCTTAGGTGCATATACAATAGTAACTGCAACTTCTAGATCAACTTCTTTAAGTAACAGAACACAATGGATGAGTTGATCATTCTCTAGCTTATTAAGTATCTCCACTTTTTGAGGATTATATCCAATCACCACCCTACCATTTATGTGATAATTGTGATTAGTAACCACCTTCCTTTCCTAATCTAGGAACCATAAGTTTCTCTCCAGGTTCTCCCTCTTTATTTTGGTTTGCAAAAAATCAATTAAATCTAGCTTACTGGTCTTGATAAACTTCTTAGCAATAAACTGTTTATTGAGGCTGTTAAGCCTCTCATATTCGATGTTGCTAACTTCATCCTTTATTCTTCTTCCCATACCTTTTTCTTCTAGTTCTTTGATTCATTCTTGGAGAAGCAGTTTTTGTTTTTGTTTCCAATTCTAGCCCCTCTTTCATCTACTTCCCTTTAACTATCAAGTTGGTAACCCCCACATTCCTGTCTTTGTCCATCTGTTCTTCAATACATTGATCTTTCTTTGCCTAAGTTTCCTCCATGGCCTTGGCTTGTTGCAGTTGTACATTGTTTGAATCAGTTGTTCAACCTGGTTACCCTCCACTGCATTTGTGATTTCCTTTACATTAACTTTCCCTTCCTGCACTTTTTTTCCTCCACACCAAAGTTACGAATACCGTATCGGACTTGGTACCAGATTGGGCTTTAGTACGGTACTATACCAGTACCGGTCAATACCGGGTACCATTTCGGGTAATTTTTTAAAATTATTAAATAGTCCCTGAAATTTTATAAATTTTGCAAAATTATCCATTGGTATATTATATAATTATATACTGTATACCTTACAAGTTTACATTAACTCTGTTTTTAAAAATCATAATAATAAATAATAATCACAATTAATAATTTAATATGAAATAAAAATAATTTTTAAATATTTCACATGTAAATAATAATCACAATTAATATGGAAAAAAGACAATCATCATAATAACAATATAAAAATAAGAATAATACAAAAGATTTAAAATATTACAATAATACAATTTTATCATTTTAATAAATAATAATTACATCAAAATATCCAATAAAAAGAACAATAAATAATTAAATATCCTTAACTATTATAATTTCATCATTACGAGGAAACAATGAAGTTAAAGTTAAACCTGAAATAAAAATATTTACAATTACATCACATATATAGAATTTAACATAAACTGATAAACATCAAATATAAGTAAAATTAAAAG
>JANQAP020000129.1:191339-202099 GCA_026874005.2 Erythroxylum coriaceum
AGGATCCAACTTGAGGCAAAATATTTTTAGACTTTAATAATATTAGTTCCTTGTTTTTTTTAATAAGAAAACCATAAAAATAAACACAACTACAAATTTTGTGTTTTTTCTAGTTTTCGCAACTAATTTTTAATATAGAAAAATCACCACTCGTTGTGAGAGATCTTCAAAAATCCACAAATTTAATCTCAAAATTCTTTGTTTCCATTTGGTATGGCACGCTACTCGCTATGAGAGATATCCAAAAGGCAAAATCTCACAAATATGATCTCGAGATGAGTTAGGACTAGTAATGATGTCCAATAAATGTACGAGTTGATCAGGTTATCAGTTGAAATAATCACAACCCAGTTTAACAAAAAAGTATAAAATGATATGATTTTGTCAAATTTTTTTAAAAAATGAGATCTGGCTAAACAAAGTTGGCCAACCTGTAGCTCAGGTCATGGGCCGCCTAACTCATAGGTCAGGTTAGGCCAAGCAGGGACAGGGCGGAAATAAATGTCATTATTATCGGTTTTTTTCTTTTACCAACATCTTCCGGGGAAGTGTGTAAATTTTCATTGAAATAAGTTTTTAAAATAAAGTTATAACAAGAGTTCGTAAGTATCGGATAAGAAAATATCAAATTTTTGTAAAGAAGAAAAAAAGAAAAGGAAGCCATGAATGTAGAAGAAGAGGAGGTCAGGCGACTCAAAGAGGTAATCCAAAGACTTGGCAATATCCAACCTGATGGTTCCTGCAAGGTAATGTCCTCTATTTTCTTTTTCTCCTCTATCTTTTTACAAATCTTGGTTGATTATAATCGGCTGTAATTGAGTTTATTTGATGGTGGATGAATTTATGATATTAGTGCATTTTTTATTCATAAAGGCGATACCTAATTGCTTCTCATCAAAAGTTAGTTTTTGATTCTCTTTTCCAGATACTGCCAAATGTTAATCTTGATCGCAGATACTGCCAAATATTAATCTTGATCGCTAATGCGATGAGTGCACATTACCTGTAAGTAATACTAAGGTAATCAATAACAATGACACGTAGGTAAATTGAGATTTTTGAGAACAATTGCATAGAGACCCCGTAATCAGGTTGACATGCTTATTTCTGCTTTATGATTTGTATATTGTAGAAAGTTGCCTTATATCACGTGGTTACCTTATGGAGTGAACCTTGAGCATATTCTCATTTGTTTATCAAGAAAAGCACAAACTCTCAAGAACACCAGGTAAGGACTGTTTGTGGCTTTGTAAATCTTACAGTATAAGCCAGCACTAATTATCTATCCTGATTTGGCTTTAAGTCACAAGTTTGCAGATGTAATTCCTAGCTATATTTATTAGTCCTAGTATTTTGCTCTGTTATATCAGCCTAGTAATTAAGAAGGCAATAGGAGTTAATGGAAGGCAATCAGATTTATATTTTCAAAATTTTATGGCCTTCGTAGTTAGAATGGAAGAACGACTCTAGGTAAAGTGAGTCACTTGAGAAGGACAATTTCTCATTTCTCTTACATGGAATCTGCTCATTATAGATGTTTGTTAAGTTATGGTTGCAATGTTTAGAATCAGATCTAAGACTTGACATTCTTCCATATCTGGATTGCTTTTAATGTTTATCTTGGTTTTCTGAAACAAAAAATGGAGTCACGGTCTTAAATCTGATCGACATGCCAAATTTCTTACTGCAAATCTCTTATCTTCCACAACATGGTCCAAATGAATGCTTCCTTGGGGTACTGAAGCTTGCACTATGCTTAGCTATCCTGATGTGGTAAGTGCCCTAAACAAATGACTAATAGTACATGGAAACCTGCAATTATTCTCATGTTTGTTTGCATCCGATGAACTAACAATGCAAATGATGTTTTGGTTTGAGCTTAAACAAGCTGCAGTCCTACGTTGAATGCTCTGATATAGTACTTATTCTGCATTTTTTTTCCTGATGCAGATGCAACATATCAGAGTCATACACCACCAATTGGATTAGTTGCTTTGGAATGCGTGAGATGACTAAACGAACAATTGCTTGCTACACTGATGGACATAGTTGCTTTGGAATTGATCTCTATTTCAAAATTCCAATCCCATTTTCGTGGATGCAGGACTTTGGCAATTTTCTCACGACGGAACTCAAGTACCCGAGGCCTGCGTATCACTTTCTCTGGAAAAACAAAATATTGAGAAAAAGATGATCGTATTGCTACGCAGAGAAGCTAACAACTTGACATAATTGGAACTTGCAACGCATTGGCCATTAACCGAATTGATATACGAAAGACTCGACCAATCGAATCGAGAAAGTTGAATAATCATTGATATTGTGTTACAAGTACCAGGAATGTTGGGAGCTAAATTACACGAGGAATGTTGGGAGCTTCTCCTGAGCCAGTTAAGCCACACATGAGGGCCGTCCATCTCAAACATGCCTGCCTCAACCCCTGAACATGTGTTCTTTTCTTTCATGTATAAGATTGTTTCTAAATGTTTAAACAGATTGTATAAAACCTTCATAGTTATTTGTATCGACTAAGCCCGCTCATTAGGTTAAAAACTTAAAAT
The DNA here is from genome assembly GCA_026874005.2 of Erythroxylum coriaceum. Taxonomy (NCBI): domain Eukaryota; kingdom Viridiplantae; phylum Streptophyta; class Magnoliopsida; order Malpighiales; family Erythroxylaceae; genus Erythroxylum; species Erythroxylum coriaceum. The sequence continues at coordinate 193,901 of JANQAP020000129.1, forward strand.
TTATGATCAGAAATGTGGACACCACAAAAAATAAAATTTAATTAATATTTGAGTTTCTTGATTTTTTTTTTTACTGCCGTAGAAAGCGGTCCGTTGCTGTTAACTTTTTTGACTTTGGATTGAATCTTTTACCTTTGAATTGATAAACGTGCGAGGGACAAGCTGAACCGGTTAGATCTATATTTGAATCGGAACGTCACAGAGACGGAGTTCTCACTTCTCAGGTCGCAGTTCCAAATCTGCAATTTCCTGGAATAGCCATTTACTTCACAAATTAGATGATCTCTAAAAATTAGAGATGATATTCAATTTTCATATTTAGTCAAGTAAATTTAACGTCTTTACACAAAAAGAAAAGAATTATCTCTTTGTTTCTATTTACATTATTTTTCATATAAACCATCCTTTTAGTTTTGCCATATGCATTAACCATTTTTGTTTTTTGGGCTAGTTGAACATACGAGTGATGGTTAAAAAATTTAATTAAAAATTTGAAATTGTCTAATTTTTAATTTAATTTTTTAGTTTTTTTTGATTTATTTTAATAACTCTTATTATTAAATATCGATAAGTTTATTGATTAATCAATTAATTTTAAAAATTAATAGATTTTAATAAACTATTAATTTTTAAATAAAATTTTAAATTTTTTTGATAAAATTGAACAAATTTTAAATTATATTTAAAAAAATTTTAATTTTATTTAAAAATCAATAATATGCAAAAGCAACTTTGATAATTAAATTTATGAGCAAAAGTAGTATTTGTAAGAGTAGAAAAAATATATAGAAATAAAACAAAAAGAGATTGCTGCTAATTTCGGACGAAATGGAATGGATGGAAACAGGAAACCCTAAAAAGGAAGACATGTAATACAAAAGGCTAATAATTATTCTCAATTTCTTTTCTCTTTCAAAACACTCTCTCTGGTGAGTGGTGACCCCAAATCCATTGTCTTTCTCCAGGGGGTCGCCCGAAAAAACACAAAAACAAAATCAAAAAGACTATTTCTCTCAATTTCCGATTTTTAATTATACCTGAAAAAGAAAAAAACCACACACTACCAAACTGAAACCATGTCGGAGATGGCCAGCACCGATCCTGAAGGGATGGACGGAGTGCGGATGACGTGGAACACCTGGCCTCGCACCAAAGTCGAAGCCAGCAAGTGCGTGATCCCACTCGCCGCCTGCATCTCCCCAATCGGCCACCACCCCGACATCCCCACGCTCCCCTACGCGCCTCTCCGCTGCAAGACCTGCTCCGCCGCTCTCAACTCCTTCGCGCGCGTCGACTTCTCCGCTAAGATCTGGATCTGCCCCTTCTGCTTCCAACGCAACCACTTCCCTCCTCATTACTCCACGATCTCCGAGACCAACCTTCCCGCCGAGCTCTACCCGCACTACACAACCGTCCAGTACACGCTTCCTCCTAACCCCAATCTCAATCCCCAATCGACGACGACTTCGTCCCCTGTTTTCGTCTTCGTGCTTGACACTTGCATGATTGAGGAGGAATTCGGGTTCGTTAGATCGGCGTTGAAGCGCGCGATCGGGTTGTTGCCTGAGAATGCGCTCGTTGGGTTCGTTACGTTCGGGACACAAGCGCATGTTCATGAATTGGGGTTTTCAGAGATGTCGAAGGTTTATGTGTTTAGAGGAAGCAAGGAGGTTTCGAAGGATCAGATCATGGAGCAATTGGGTCTGGCCATTCCGGGTCGGAGGCTACCCGCCGGGTATCAGCAACAGAAAGGGGTACAAAACGGGTATCCGGATTCCGGCGTGACCCGGTTCTTGTTGCCTGCATCTGAATGCGAGTATACGCTCAATTCGGTGCGTTTTTTTTTTGGGTTGTTATTGATTTGATTTGTATTGTTGTTTGTCAAATTGAGCTGTTTTCGTCTTTTAAAAATGTATTTGTAGCTTTTGGATGAGTTGCAAACCGATCAATGGCCGGTTGTGCCGGGCACTCGGGCTTTGAGGTGCACAGGTGTAGCATTGAGTGTGGCGGCAGGATTGCTTGGAGCTTGCATGCCTGGAACGGGGGCTAGAATTATAGCTTTGGTTGGTGGTCCATGCACTGAAGGGCCTGGCACGGTATGCGCGTTGAATTCTGTTTTTGAAGATGTTATAACGTGCTCTATTATATTTCAGACATTGGGTTGAATTCATTTTCATTTTGGTGCTTGTTTGTTTCGACTTTTGTGTATATTCATGACGAGCATGAAGGTGGTTATGGTTTTTTAACTTTTGCAGATTGTGTCAAAAGATTTGTCTGATCCAGTGCGCTCACACAAAGATCTTGATAAGGATGCTGCGCCATATTTCAAGAAAGCTGTAAAGTTTTATGATAGCCTTGCTAAGCAGCTTGTCAGCCAGGGTCATGTTCTGGACCTTTTTGCATCTGCACTTGATCAGGTTCTTACTAAGCTTTTTGTACTGTGCCAGTGTTTTACTTGTTGATTTGTTGGGCCTGTTTGTAGGAGAAGCGAATAATCTAATAAAGTATTTGTTTGATATAGTAACTTTACATCGTAACAAATCTTGCTAACATAAAATTCAGACTGATTGCAACTATAGGAAGATAAAGTTGACCTGTCAGAGGACTATATGGTTATGAAGCTATGCTTGCAAAGTAACTAAACCCAAAGTCAGCCTCATTTTAGAATATATGAACATCTAAGTTGATGGTCCTTTTTTCTATTTCTGTCAATCTTTAGAAGAGACCCACATCAGTTAGATTTAAAGGCTGTGGGTGAAATTCAATTGAGCTTTTATTTTATTAGGTTCATTTCTCAGGCTGGATCATTGTGCTTACAACTTCCATATTTTTTTAGGTCAGGAGCTTTTTCTGTCATTAATATCTGTGATTCTTTTGTACTGACCAGAGTGACTATGGATGGGAGGTTGTAGTTGTTGGTTTGTCAGTGTTTTGCCATCAGAAAAATTTCCCACCTCTTCCATAAAAGGAGAAAATGAAACATGGAAACAGACTTGTCATTTTTCTCCGTCTATAGAGGATTTGTTTTACCATAAACTAGATTGTATTTTTGACTGATCTTGTGTGCACCAGGTTGGTGTAGCTGAAATGAAGGTTGCAGTTGAAAGAACTGGTGGGCTTGTTGTTCTTTCGGAAAGTTTTGGGCATTCTGTATTTAAGGATTCTTTCAAGCGTATATTTGAAGATGGTGAACAGGCTCTTGGGCTCTGTTTCAAGTAAGTAGTGAATTTGCTTCTCATTTGGTCACCAATGTTTCTTGATGATGCTAACTTGTAGCTTTTTCAAAGTTGGAATTATACAATACAAGCTAAATTGGTGGATTTACTGTATTTTGATTTCAATTATGCTTGCATGCCTTTGTTTTCACTAGTTTGCAATCTTACTAATGAACAGTAACCTTAATGTGCTGCAATGCATATAATGTGACTCTAACTTTGGTAGCTATCATATTAATGATCATAATGGTTCTTTTGCTGCAGTTTTATTTTGCCTATTGTTTACCTATGCTTTGAAAGTTACTACGCTTAGCACTGAAACTTTCAGCTTTTGAAAAAGTTAATGAATCATTTAGTGTTTTTTCATTAATTCTTTTGACTAATTGTTAATCTGAATTTAATTTTCATTATGTTTCACTCAAATTGGCAGTTTTGAGCTGACCTATTTGTGTGAACCTTGATACTCTCACTTTTGATCCCCGTTTTAGTTCTTTTCGTGATTAATTTGTCTTCTTTTATTTGTTTGCAGTGGAGCACTTGAGATTAACTGCTCCAAGGATATCAAAATTCAGGGAGTTATTGGGCCTTGCTCATCATTGGAGAAGGTTAAGTTTCCCCATTATTCTTTTTATAAACTTTATTGTATTTGAACATTACTAATATAGGATATCTTATGGTGTTTACATAATGCTTCTAGTCATGTTATCCTTTGTGCATCTTATGGTGTTTACATAATGCTTCTGGTCATGTTATTCTTTGTGCGGTTGCATTGAAGATCTTAATGAACTTATTTCTATTCTTACTGGAAAATGATGCAGAAAGGGCCTAATACTTCAGATACAGTTGTCGGAGAGGGGAATACCACAGCTTGGAAGATGTGTGGTCTTGACAAGAGTACTTGTTTAACAGTTTTCTTTGATCTATCTTCAAGTGAAAGGTCCAATCCACCTGGAACTGTAAATCCACAGTTATATATACAGTTCCTTACGAGGTATGCCAGATGATAGCAATGCCTTTATGATATATATGTTCCTTCTTGTAATCTTGTAAGAAGTACATCTGCGTCTGTTTTTACATGATACATGTTCTACTGATAGTCATCACAAATTATTTTTATATTGTAGTTATCAAAACCCTGAAGGCCATGCCTTACTTCGGGTCACAACCATTTCAAGAAGATGGATAGATAGTGCCGTTAGCTCAGAGGTTGGTGTACTTATTTATATTTCTGGTATGATGCCGGCTAGTTGTCCATAATTGTCATGGACAAAATAAAATGGGGCTTCTAATGCATCAATAGTTAAAGATGCAACCCCTCAGCCCAACCACCTACTCACCCAAAAACTGAGATTTCAATTTGTATAATTTAAATTATGTTTTCTGAGTGATGTTACCTTTTCAGTCTTTCAGAAATTTCTTATTTATAACAACTTAACAAAATCAAGCCGTTGATTGGTGAGCGTGGTTTGTCTCATGTAAGTTACTGGATCCTAGTAAGGTGCAACTAAGTTAAATAACTAAAAATATACTATTTTAAACAGTGCCACAATTACGGCTGAGATGCATGCTGATAAAGAATGGAGTTAATGCAGTATATGAAATACATGCTGTTTGCCAATTTTTTTGTTCGTTCTTTGTGGAATTCCTATCAAGTGAGTAATTACCTGACACGGAGGATGTTGATTTTTTTTTAGGAATTAGTAATAGGATTTGACCAGGAGACTGCTGCTGTGGTAATGGCAAGATTAGCATCCCTGAAAATGGAGATAGAGGTGCGCTTCAACTTTTATTTTTGGATTCTTAGTTCTGTATGGATTTTCAGCATTTGATGCATGCATCCCTTGCATTGGATGATACGTATGCTAGAAATTATAATTTCATGTTTGGTATGTTCACGTCAATGATCTTGAAGCTGCATCGTTAGTCTTTCATTTAGTTAATCTGCTCATGCCCGGACAGATGATTTAAAGTCACACGTGCTTTTGATTATAGAATAATTCCTAAAGTTACTGTATTTTGAATGTACAATTCATAGATAGACAAATCTTGTTTGGCTTTACTGCAGTCAAGCAATTATGAAGATTTCATGGCATTAATTGATTGAATTGAAGTTCATCACTTGAATCTCTCTGTCTCTCCTGCAATTTGTCCAATAGGAAGGATTTGATGCCACCCGGTGGTTAGACAGGAACCTGATTCGCCTCTGTTCCAAATTTGGTGAATACCGAAAGGATGATCCATCATCCTTTACATTAAATCCTAGTTTTTCATTGTTTCCTCAGTTTATGTTTAATCTACGACGTTCCCAGTTTGTACAGGTACTAATGTCCTATAGTATTCTCTCGTATGATTTCTTCTTTATGTTGCATGCTTGTGGTAAATGAAAATCTATTGATTTTGACAGGTTTTTAACAACAGCCCTGATGAGACAGCTTATTTCCGCATGTTGTTAAACCGCGAAAATGTTACAAATGCTGCAGTCATGATTCAACCTTCATTAATTTCATATTCATTTAATTCACTGCCCCAACCCGCTTTATTGGATGTGGCTTCAATTGCAGCTGATCGCATTCTCTTACTAGACTCATATTTCAGTGTTGTGGTGTTCCATGGAATGACAGTAGCACAGTGGCGTAACATGGGGTACCAGAATCAGCCTGAACATCAAGTATGTATAGATCACTTTACTGTTACTTTGATGAAAACCAGGATTTTGGTAAATTCAGTCCCAAATGGTATTCAGGCTAGTCACTTCTTAGTGCTTCTATCGTTTTATGTTGATTTTGAGGTAAAAAATTAATATAACAGTTTTGATCTGTTAGTCCCATTAATATTGTATGTCATCTTTGATATGCACCATTTTTCTTTAACATTTGTGAAACATTCCACTATTATAAATTAGGGTTAAAAACTTGGACGTTTGTGGTTTGCAGTTATCCAAAATGCACTCATGTTTTAAAATTACTAGAAAAACACCCTATAGTATTGGAAATGCGACCTTTTATTAACTATTTGTCAAGTTATTTTAGCAAATAGTCCTGTAATTGATTGTTGTACTATATAAATATGGTCAGGTGCACAAAAGTTATCTATATAACAGTTTAGCATAAGATTCTTTTTAAGTTTCTAATTTTGAAATACAAGAGTGCAGTCTGGAAACGGCAAAGCTCGGGGGAAGTCCAAGTCTTTAACCCTATAAATTAACCACTTCACATAGCCCTGGGAAACGGATTTCACGTCTTGTCTTCTGTGTGACGAAGTGATGTTATCCTTCTTCTTTAATTAAGATTCTATGATTGGTATCATTTGGTGTTGAAATTTATTTGCTTTTGTACTTTTTGAGTTATCTTTGACTCCATTTTCTTTTCATTTCAGACATTTGCTCAGCTATTGCAAGCGCCACAAGATGACGCTGCTATGATCATCAGGGAGCGTTTTCCTGTTCCTAGGTTGGTAGTCTGTGATCAGCATGGATCCCAGGTCAGTTAAAATTGATTTTAATCCAGCTACTTGTAAAGCTACGTTATTAGAGTTAACTGTTCCTTGTTCAGACCCAATCCGTTCCTATTGCACCTTATTTTAAAATATTTTGGTTGTAAGGAAAGTATCATACGCAATCATTCTGCTCAAGTAAAATTTAGGATGCCATGAGAAACAAAGTCTTGTGAAGGCTAGAAAAGTTCTTTTCCAAAATGATCCCTTCTTCTGTGGTTTACGGCATGCTAAATTTGGTGACTAACTTCCTTTTATTTTTTCAATGATTGGAATTGCTAGTCCCGCATTTTGCTGCTTGTTATGGCTGTTGCATCATTGCACTGGAAACTTTCTCCTTCTGTTGCTTAGGTTTCCGTTACTACAATGATCCGGTTTTGTTGTTTTATGTCATACCGAGCAGGCTAGGTTCTTATTGGCAAAGTTGAACCCTTCGGCTACATACAATAATGCCCATGAGATGGCTGCTGGTTCAGATGTGATATTTACAGATGATGTGAGCCTTCAAGTCTTCTTTGAGCATCTTCAGAGGCTAGCTGTGCAGTCTTGATGATAGACTTGTGTAGGTAATTTTAGAGTGGAAAAATTCCCTCGAGTGTGAGTTTTGTATCTCTAATATTATCCTGTTCCATTGCATTCGATGGCTGCCCTTTCTTTCCATTTTATTGCGAAAGACCGAGTTGGACCCATGTTTTATGAAAAATAAGGATAGGATATCATTCTTTGGGGGTCCAGGTCCAGGGAGAGAGAATAAATAATATTGAGCTCAGAGTTCAGAGTGGTGGTGTACGGAAAGAAAGTAGTGTGGAGCTTTTAGAAAGAGGGATCTTATACTGGGGGCAATACTCAACATGTTTTGACAGATGATTGTCAGACTCTTATCCTTTTATGCTTTTGTATTCATATGTGCCAGATTTATTTATTTATCTGAAGCTCTAAATACTTGCATTCATACTGGGATTGGTGCTCTTAAGCTCAGAAAGTAGGCGAGCAGAAACAATTCTTTTCTTAAAGTTCCCATTCAGGTCAAGTGCATCTCTTGAATGCTTCTCCCTTTCCTTCTCTTCATGGTGGTGCGAGAATAGGAATAGGAGACACGTGTTCTTTTTCTTCTTTATTTACATGCCTTTTCTATTACCATGTTTCAATTATTGTTGTATTAGGGAGGTAAATTTTGTGGTAAGTTGCTTCTCTTACCAGTCACTACTGGTGCCTTCACTTTCTTGAGTGAACCTAGAAAGTTTGTAGCAAGAAAGGAGGAAATTTGTATGGAAGTAAAGTCTGCGGGGATGTGATGTGAAGACTAATATTTGCTCAACCAATAGTTATATCTATTGACCATAATTGTTCTGACATGCTTTTTCATATCAGAGAATCTTACGTCATTGGATACGAGTTTTAATTAAATTGAAAGGCAATGTATTGGTTGATTTTCATAATGTTTATTTTCTCGTTATGAGAGTATCGTAACTTAAACCATTCAAAGCGTTGC
>JANQAP020000129.1:204346-222229 GCA_026874005.2 Erythroxylum coriaceum
TGTTAAATCGATTAATGACCATTCTTATGACAGAGAAGTAACTGGGCAAAGATGATATGAATCTTACTAAAAGTAGTAAGACCTAACAATTGAAACTGATAACTTTGCTCTAGAACCGTCTAAGAGACTAAATTTATGAAAGAAGCTTACTCATTTTTTGTATGATCAAACAAGAATCCAAGTGTTAACTTAAGTTATAGGCGCTACACTCAATAATAAAAAAGGGAAGGTGAGTGATAAGTTTGAATTATGAATGAAACAAATTTAAAACTTGATAAGTTTAAAGAGTAAGAATCAAGAAAGAGAATGCTCTCCAAAATATGATTGATGATAATTCTGTCTTGTACAAGCATAAAACGTGCCTTTATATAGAGTAAGGCATAAAATCTTAAAAGCCAAACTTAAATCCAATTCTGATTTGGGTTTAAAAATATTCAGCTTGCCTAAAATAAAAGAACTTTTAAAATAAACTTAATTTCCTAATTTGTAGCAATGAAATAGGAAAATAAGTCCCAAAGATATGCAAAGAATAAGGAAAAAATTAGAAATTAGAATTGACACCCTCCAAAATAGGAAAAACAAGTCAAATAGTCAATGCTGCCTCATCATTCTCACTTTTATGTCAAATAGTCAACCTCAAAGAGCCATAACTTAGAGCTATAGAGCTCCAAATGGCCTGATTCTTAATTTGTTGGAAAGATAGAAATTGTTTTCTATAACTTTGTAGTTTTGTTCAACTTAGAACTATGCCATATTCTTACATTTTTAAAGCAAAATATTTTACTGATCTATTTGTTGAATTAGCTCGTCTTGAATTTGATGATTGACTTACTTCTTTAGAGAAACTTGCACTTTTAACCCATATTCCTTCAATTAGCCCATTTAGAGCTTCTTTAATTTTCTTAGCTCTTGCTCTTGTGACTGGACCTCCATTAATGCTCAATGGATCATAATTCAACATTGTATTTGGATTCTCATCATTCTCTCTCTCTTCAAAATGATTCATCCTTAAATCATCTCCTACGTCAAATAAAGATAAATCAACAACGTTAAAAGTAGCATGTACACTATATACACTAGGAAGATTTAGCTTAATACATTATCATTGAATCTTGCAATTAATTAAAATGGACCATCTCCCTTCGATGCAATTTAGATTGCCTTTGAATTGGAAATCTTTTCTTGTGCATATGCAACCAAACCCAATCACTAAGCTCAATAATTTTTATCCTTTTATTAGCATATTGCTATATTCTTCTTTCAATATTTCTCTTGGCTTTCTCATGAATTTGCTTGATAAAATTTGTCCTTTTTGACCATTTAAATTTTCACACTTATTAATAGGTAAAGGTGATAAATTCAAAGGAGTTAGTTGATTAAATCATACGCAATTTCAAAAGGTGAAAATTTATTTGCACTATGAACACATCTATTATAAACAAACTTAATATATGGCAAATACTCTTCCCAAGTTCTAAAGCTCTTTTGAATTATAGCATGTAATAAAGTAGATAAACTTCTATTAATTAATTCAATTTGTCCATCCATTTAAGGATGACATGTAGTAGAACATAAATGCTTTGTTCTTAATTTATTCCACAAAGTTTTTAAAAAGTAACTTAGAAACTTAGTGTCATGGTCAAAAATAATACTTGTAGGCATGTAATGCAATCTTATGACCTCCTTGAAAAACAAATTATAAATATAGGATGTATCATTAGTTTTATAACATGGAATGAAGTGTGTTATCTTAGAAAACCTATCAACAACCACACATATATAATCATTACCCCCTTTTAGACCTAGACTTCACTTGTTTATACGTAAAGCATTTCTCACAAAATCTTTCAACATCATGTTTCATGTTATGCCAAAAAAAATTCATGCAATACATCTAAAATCTTGGTAAAATCAAAATATCCTATTACTCCCTTATGAGCTTTTTAACAGGTAAATCAAGCAATGAACTTTGAGGCAAACGCAATTTGCTTTCTCTAAATAAAAACCCATTATGCCTATAAAACTTATCAAAAGGCACTTGCTTACATGCATTAAACAATTAGCAAAATCAGAATCATTAACATACAAATCCTTAATGCATTCAAATCCCATTATTTTTGCATTTAAAGTGGAAAGTAAAGCATACTTCTTTGCAAACGCATTGGCCACCATGTTTTCCTTGACTTGTATTTAATCACATAAGAAAACTTCCCAATAAAGTTAACTCAATTTGCATTCCATTTATTTAGCTTACAAACTCCATAGGTCAAAGTTAGTGTAACCAAGTCTCTAATGTTTGAACAAGCGCATACGTATCCTTATTATATATGGGATAATTCAATGCTGCCCCACTTAGCTTTTCACTAAAATGAGCTATGAATCTCCCTTTTTTCATTAAGACTACTCCAATACCCTATTCCTGAAGCATCACACTCAATTTTAAAAGTTTTTAGCAAAGTTAGCTAAAGCAAGTAAAGATGCATTAGTTAATTTTTCCTTAATAAAAACAAATAAATTTTCTTGTTTGTTACCCCATTTAAACCCAACATTTTTTTATTAATTTAGTTAAAGGTACGGCTATGCTACTAAAATCCTTTATAAATCTCCTACAGAAACTAGCTAAGCCATAAAAGCTCCAAACATCACTTACACTTTTAGGTTTTGGCCACTCTATTATTTCGTTAACCTTCTGCTCATCAATCTCTATACCATTATCACTAACAATATAACCCAAAAAGATCAAATTTTAGGTGCAAAAGGTATAACTTTTTAAGGTTAGCATATAATTTAGCTTCCCGTGAAACTTTAAAAACTTGCCTCTTAAGATCAACATTCTCATCAAGGTTTTTGCTATAAAACAAAATATTGTTAAAATAAACAACCATAAAATTTTCTATAAAAGTACATAAAACATGGTTCGTAAGTCTTTCAAAGGTACTAGGTGCATTAGTTAAAACAAAAGACATAATGATAAGATGTTATTTGGTTATGTTAATTAGACATATCTCTTTCGTTTTGGACTAATTTTGGTGCTTTAATGGTTAAATTAATATTTATTTTATTTTAGGAGATGACAAATGGAGATTTGATCAAATTAAAGTATTATTTGTCAAAATCACGAATTTTAGAAAAAGTTCATAGATTGCTACAATAGATAAGGCAAGATCACGTCTAATGCCAAATTCAATCCGACAGTTTCAATTCAATTATGAGACTTATTCCTATTCTTATTATGTAGGGATTTGAATTTGTTCAGAGGGGAATCCTTGCAAGATAAAAGGAAGTTAGGTTTTGGGTAGGAAAGAGGAGGAAAAATGTGACATTCACTTCTCCATAATACTTTTTTCATTTTTTGGGTGTTTTTTTTATTTTCTCTTAATCTTTTATCGTTTCATCTATTTTTGGTGTTGAAACAACAACCATATGTGGCTAAATCCAAATATTTTGTTTCAAGAGGATTCAAAACTCTAGTTGTAACCTTTTGAGGTTTTGTTCTAAACTTAGATTTTTGTTTTAATTAAAGTATTTCTTATCTTTTATTCTTGTATTTCATAAGTAATCAATATTAGTTACTTTGAAAATTTAATTTGATGTTGATTATTCTATAGCTATCTATGAATTCAGTGATCTGTAATTATCATAAATGAATGGTATAAGTAGCAAATAAGTTATTTATGAATTTGCATATTTAACTCATGAGAAACAAAAAAACTAAATAGAATGCTTGTAGCTATTTCAATTATTTAAACTAGGGTTTAGTCTTTTTCATTAAGCTTATTTTTATTATTCAATTGATCTAGAATGTTATCATACCTAATCAATTAATGATAAGTTTTGGCTTAAATGCTAGATTTGAACCAATTAATTTAAGAAAAATTGAGACTTATTATGGCTATCTTAATGTGTTTCAGATTAATGCTTGGATTATGAAAATTATTCTTGTTAGACCAATGACCAAAGTTATAATTAGATTAGATCTTTCCCTTGAATCGTAGTTAAGTACGACTGAATTTCTCAAGATAATACTTAATTGATTTATTTTGATTCCTTGTCAAATTTAGGTTATAAGTTAATTAATCATAAATCTCCCTCTATTTTATTTTATCAGTTGAAATTAAGAAATTAGTGTTTAGTTCTCTTGGGTTCTACCTAGTTCCACGACTACTACAAGAAGTTAATAACCTAAAGTTAATTTTGAGGGCTTCAAAAATCCGATCAAAATTTTAGCACTGTTGCTGGAGAATTATTTTAATTTCTTAATTGCTTTGTGTTATTTTATAGTTTATTGGTAATATCTTGTCTTGTATAACTCATTCTTCTCATATAGGTGAATTGTAATAAATCTAGAAATGACAAGACAATGTGTCATTTAAAGGTAGAGACTAAGCAAGTAAAAGGTCATTCACCTCTAGAAGTGAAAGTTAAGATAAACTTAATGATTGGTAAAGATACTAATTTGATTGATAAAGATACTAATTTCCAAGAAGTTGAAGAAAAGTTGACAAATCCTAACACTAGAATGTTGAGGGAGTTAATGACACTAAGTTAATCAACAACCCTTATACATAAGATTTCCAAATGTTGAGGTAGATTTTGAAATGAAATCTAGTTTGATTCACTTCCTATCTTTTTTGGTCTTATAGATAAAGATCCACATACACACTTTAAAGAATTCATGTTATTTGCTCTAGAATGAAGGCACAAGATTGATAGAAGAGCAAATTAATCTCGGAGGCTTTCCATTCTCATTGAAATATAAGGAAAATGGTTGACTATATTATCTCCTATCGAGCTCGGTAACAATAAGGAATTAAATGAAAATTTTGTTTTTAGAGAAGTTCTTTCTTGCATCACAAGTAACCAATATCAGAAAGGAGATATATGGAATAAGTCAATTCACTGGAGAAACAATGTATGAATATTAGGAGAGCTTTGAGGAGTTATGTTCTAGCTACCCACAACATTAGATTCTTAACCAACTTTTGATTTAGTACTTTCATAAAGGTCTATAGCTAATATCATATTCATCCAATGGAGGAGCTTTGGTAAAAAAAACACTAGAAGTAGCCAGATAATTAATTTAAAAAAGGTTGAAAATTCTCAATAATTGGAGACAAGGATGGATGAAGCTGTTACGTGTATGAATGAGGTAAGTAATACTAAACTTAAGGATAAAATTTTGAATTTGACTGCTTTACTTTGTTAAATAATTGTAGGTCAACTGCAATAAACATGAGTGTGCAAAATATGCACATTCCCTAGTTATCCTACAGATATTTTCCTTACACAGCAATAAGATTTCCTTTAAGATGCAAACCCAATATGGGGATTTCCTAGTCAACCTCAATGAAAATATAACCTTTATTTTAATCATAAAAATTCAGTATAAAGTGATCATCTAAATTTTAGCTATGGAAATCAAGGAGGGGTAAACAAAGATACCTACCTCATAATTTCAATGACAACCTCAAGCACCTACACATGTTTAATCTCAATCTTTAAAGTCAGATATGTATTTAGATGAAATTATTAAGGCACTTGGTATTAATACTCAACAATTTGAACAAGAAATAAGAGCAAGTCTTCAAAACTTAGGAAATCATATAACTCAATTAGCCACTTCTGTTAGTAAATTGGAAGCACAAGCATTGAGAAAATCCTTTACAAATGGTGGTGAATCCTAAGGAGAATGTGAGTAGAATGACATCAAGAAGCGAGAAGGAAAATCAATCTGGATCTTCCTTACCAATGGAGGTAAAAAAGCATCAAGAAGGAGAGAAGAAAGATGAATCTTAAGCTTAAGATTCAACAAAGGTAAAAGATGATTTGTCTTTACTGATATCAACTAATACACTTGTACCTCCTTCCCCATCAAAAGAAGAGGAATGTGAAAGAAAGATCTTAAAGACCTTTAGAAAGGTATGAATCAATATATTACTTTTAGAATCTATCAAGAAAATTTGAAAACATGTAAAGTTTTTGAAAGAACTATGCATAAATAAAAGGAAGTTAAGGGATAAAGAGAAAATAATTTTAGGTAAGAATGTATCGGTTATTACAAGTAGAAAAATACCTAAAAATACAAAGATCTAAGTATGTTTACACTTTTGTGTTTCATTGATGATAAGAAAATTGAGTGTGCCATGCTAGACTTAGGTACATCTATTAATATAACAATATACTCAATTGACTGAGCTTTAAATATGAATCCTTTATAAGAAACTAATGTGATTATTCAGCTAACTGATCATTCTTATGTCCGTCCTATTGGTGTTATATAGAATGTTTCAGTCCAAGATATGATTTTACATTTTTGGTGGACGATTACATCTTGAAAATGGATGGAGATAGTGTTAAACATTCAACTTCAATTTTATTGGGAAGTTTGTTCATGAAGATAACTAAGACAAAATTTGATGTGGATAAGAGTACTCTTTTTGTTAAGTTTGACGGAGAGATAGTGAAGTTTAGTATTTTTGAAGCAATGAAGTATTCTATCAATTTTCACTTTGTGTTTTATATAGGTATTGTGGATTCAATTGTGCATGATATTTTTAAAGAAGAAAGTATTGATGATGAGTGAGAGTTTAATGCTAAATTAGAAGTGAACAAGCAAGTCGATGAAACTTATGAAGTTGTAGAATCATTATTAGCGATGTTAATATATTTAAAAACTTTAAATTGAAATTACTATAACTCACAAGAAAAAGTTACCTTCTATTTTGTAGGCTTTGAAGATATAATTGAAGGCCCTACCTAATCATCTAAAGTATATCTATTTGGGTGAAAGAGAGTCAGTACATGCTATCATCTAAAAAAGGTTGATTACAGAGCAAGAGGAAAGGCTATTAGCATTTCTAGAAGAGTATAAAACTACAATTAGTTGGATCTTTGTTGATATAAAAGGCATAAGTCCAACAATTTACATGCATAGAATTTTTTTGGAAGAGAATGCTAAGCTAATAAGGGAATCACAAAGAAGACTCAATTTAACAATGAAAGACATTGTAATGAAAGAAATTTTAAAACTTTTGGATGTCAATATAATCTATCCAATATCAGATAATGAGTAGATGAGCTCAGTTTATGTTGTGTTAAAGAAAACTGGGGTGACAATGATATGAAATAATAATGATGAGTTGGTGCCAATAAGAGTGTCAAATGGGTGGTGAGTGTGCATCGAATTTAGGAAACTTAACTTAGCCATTAGAAATGACTATTTCCCATTACCATCTATAAATTAAATGTTAGAAAGACTTGTTGGTGAATCATGTTTTTGTTTTTTTGATGGTTTCTCATGTTATTACCAAATATCCATTGCTCAAGAGGATCAAGAAAAGACCCCATTTACATTCCCTTTTGGAACGTATGCCTTTTGGAGAATGCCCTTTGATCTTTGTAATACTTTAGGTACATTTCAAAGGTGTATGACATATTTTTGAGTGTATTGAGAATTACATTGAAGTATTCATGATGGTTTCAATGTTTATGGAGATTTATTTGATGATTGCTTAAATCATTTATCCAATATTCTCAAAAGATGCATTGAAACAAATTTGGTGTTAAATTATAGAAAAATGTCACTTTATGGTTAATCAAGGCATTAAAAGTTAATAAGGAAAAGGTGAATTTAATTATGAATTTACCTTGCCCTACAAATGTTAGGGAAGTTCAATTTTTTCTTAGATATGGAGGATTTTATAATAGGTTTATTAAAGACTTTTCCTAGATTGCAATACCATTGTCAAAGTTGCTACAAAAAGATGTTATATTTGAATTTGGGAAAGAATATTGAGAAGCTTTTAACAAGCTCAAAGCACTATTGATAAGTGCATATATTATTTAACCACCAAATTGGGATTTACCATTTGAAATCATGTATGATGCTATCAACTATATGGTGCAAGCTATTTTAGGCCAAAGGATTGGGAAACAAAGTCATGTTATCTATTATGCCTTAAGAACGTCGGATGCTATACATTGCAATTATTTTATGACTGAGAAGGAGCTTTTAGCAATTGTTTTTACTTTAGATAAATTTAGATATTATTTATTTGGCTATAAAGTTATTGTTTATTCTGACCATACATCACTGAAATACCTTTTTGGAAAAGGAGTCCAAACTAAGGTTGATACAATGGATTTTAATACTTTGAGAGTTTGATTTGATAATAAAGGATTAAAAAAGAGCAGAAAATTTGGTAGCAGAACATCTGAGTAGGTTGGTAAGGGATGAAAATATTTGGCTTATTTCAAAAACTTTTCCCGATTAGCAATTTTTTCAAATGAAAGTTATAGTTTCATGGTATCTAGACCTTGTTAATTATTTAGTTACTAGAACTTTAACTAATTACATTAGTAAGTCTAGAAAGGAAAAGATAAGGAATGAAGCAAAGTATTGTGTTTAGCATGAACTATGCTTGTGGAAGTTTTGCTCTGGTCAAATTATTAGACATTGTGTGTAGAGGATGAACATCATTTTATTACAATTACACAAGTGGTAGTCATTTTGGTCTTAACCAAACAACCAAAAAAGCTTTGGATAGTGGTTTTTACTAGGAGACTTTATTTAGAGATTCTTATTTGTTTCGTGAAAGTTGTGACAGATGACAAAAGATAGGTACATTGTCTTATATAAATGAAATGTCTCAAACCCCAATTCTTATAGTTGAGATATTTGATGTATGAGGCATTGATTTTATAAGATCTTTTCCTTCATCTTGTGATTTTTCTAAATACTCTTGGAAGTTGACTATGTTTTGAAGTAGGTGGTAGCCAAAGCCATCAAGATTGATGATTTTGCAGCTATTTTAGGTTTTTATAAGGTCTAATATTTTCAATAGATTTAGAGTTTCACAAGTCATTATTAGTGATAAGGGAAACCACTTTTGCAACAAAGCAGTGACATTTCAAAAGTATAAAGTGCATCATCGAGTAGCCACTACATATCATCCATAAATAAATGGACAAGTAGAGTATCGAATAGAGAAGTGAAATCTATTTTAGAAAAGATGGTAAATCCGGGAATAAAGGATTGGAGTTTACATCTATATAACTCTTTGGGCTTACCGTACAACCTACAAAACATCGATAAGGATGTCTCCTTGTCAGTTAGTTTTTAGTAAAGTTTGTCATTTACTGGTGAAGATTGAACAAAAAGCTTATCGGGAGGTACAACGTTGCAATATGGATTTGGAAAAAGCTGGGGAGGTAAGGAAATTGCAATTGTAAGAGTCAGAGGAACTAAGGTTGGATGCTTACGAGAATTTGAGAATTTAAGAGAAAACCAAATTATTTAATGATAATATGATCTTGAGGAAGCAATTTGAGGTGGGAAAGAAAGTGTTATTATATAATTCTCAGTTAGAGCTTATGCTAGGTAAGTTACGTTTTAGATGGCTTGGTACTTTTATTGTCACTAATATATTTCCTCATGGTGCAATGAAAATAAAGAGTTTAGATACCAGAAAGATCTTCAAGGTGAATAGACATAGATTGAAACCATCTTATGAGGAGATGGTGGTTTCATCTGTAATAGATATTGATTTAGAACTTCTCTAATATGTAGAAGATTCAGAAGAAAAAGCCCCGTTAAGCATAACGAACCCAAAACATTATAGTTTTTATTAGTTCTATTTTAGTTATATATTTTTCATTTGCTTGTCTTTGAGTAGGATAGGTGCTCGTGACTGAAAATGACATCAAGAGAAGATGGTAGAGGTACTTGTAAAGCCTTTTTAATGAAGGCATAGAGAACATCTCTTTAGGTGATCCTAGGAAGTCTGAGAGGTTTCATAACTTAACTCATTGCTGGTAGATTACAAGGAGAGAAATTAAAAGAATTTTGAGGGAGATGAAGAGTGGAAGGGTAGTAGGGCCTGATGAGATATCCATAGAGGTATGGAAGAGCCTAGGTATAGAGGATCTTAATTGGCTAGCTAATCATTTTAATGTGATCCTTAAGTCTGTCAAAATGTCGGATGAGTAGAGATTTAGTATGTTAATTCCTCTATACAAGAATAAAAGGGACATCTAAAATTGTAATAACTATAGAGGCATCAAACTGCTTAGTCACACCATGAAGTTGCGAGAGAAGGTAATTGAGAAGAAAGTGAGAAATGATTCTCCTATCTCGGAGGGCCAATTTAGCTTCATATCAAGAAGGTCCACAACAAAATTTTTATATCTTCTAAGAAGATAATGGAATGTTACAGGGAAAAACAAAGTAGGCATATGATGAGGTACCTAGGAAAATCACATGGAAGTGTTTAGAGGTTAAAGGAGTTCCTTTAACCTATTATACGATTGTTAGGGATATCTATGAAGGGGTAAAGACTACAATAAGGATGATAGGAGGAGAAACATAATTTTTTTTATTAATATTGAGCTACACTAAGGCTTCTCGTTGAGTCCTTTTTTGCTTGTAGTAGTGATGGATAAACTCATTAAGAATATTCAAGAGGATGTGCCTGGTGTATATTGTTCGCTGACGATATTGTCTCAGTTGATGAGGCAAAAGAGGTTATCATGTCAAGTTAGAATGTTGGAGAGATACGTTAAAGTTGAAGGGCTTTAAATTGAGCTGAACTAAGATTGAGTACTTAGAGTGTAACTTTTCAAACTATAAGGTGGCTTCTGATGTGGGGCTAAAGATTGGTTAAGAAGTTATACTATTGAAATAGTGTTTTAAGTGCCTAGGGTCTATCATCCAAAGCAACAGAGACATTGATAAAGATATAGTCCACCGTATCAGATTAGGGAGACTTAAAAGTAAAAAATGCATTAGGAGTTTTATGTGACAAAAGATACTACTCAAGTTCAAAGGTAAATTCTCTCGTTTAGTGATTAGGTCAGCCATGCTATATGGAGCAAAGTGTTGGCCCATCAAACAAGTGCATAGTCATAAGCTAATGGTGGTGGATATGAAGTTGTTTCATTGGATATGTAACCTTATTAAAAGAGATTATGTCAAGAATGCATTGGTAAGAATAAATTAAAGGTGGTTAGTATTAATGAAAAATTAAGAGAGACTTGGTTTAGGTGATTTGAACATGTTAAAAGATGACACTGATGCTCTAGTGAGAAGATGAGTGAAAATAGTACTGAGAGACTGTAAGTAAAAAAAAGGAAGGCTTAAGAAGAACTGGGGATAAGTGATCAAGAATGATATGACTTTGTTAGAACTTACTGAGGAGATGGTTAACTTTGGCGTACTTGGATATGAATAAAGGATCTTACATAGAGAGGTCTTTCTTGTTCTCTTAAATCTTTTAGACATTTTTCTTCAAGTCTTTTTAGTTTGATTATCTTTGCAGTTGTCTTTTTTATAGTTTGAGAATTTATTTACTTATTTTATCTTTTATTGTTAATCTTTATCATGTTTTATATGTAATGTATTATATATTGCAATACATATTATTATATTTTATATTTTTATTTATATGTATTTGTTTATATTTTGTATTATCATTATTTTGCATCACATATAGGTTTATTACTCGATGAGACTGCGTACTACTAGGCCTTCTCATGCTCCCGATTTCAGCTAGACTCTTATTGGGTGCTGTTGTTGTTATTGAGTAGTTAGTTTATTGGCTTAAAGGGGGAATTGGTTCTTAAATTCTAGAATATTAAAATTCATAAGGCGAGATTATATTTCATGTAATTCAACTTTTAGGATAAAAGATCCAAAATTTCATACTGCTAAAATTCATAAAGCGTGATCTCGCCTTATTTAACTTAGGTTAGAGTAAGAGTCATCTTAAATTCCATAATACTAAATCTTATAAGGCGAGACCTTGTCTTATGTGATTTAGCTTTTAAAATAGAACTCCTTAAATTCTTGAATATTAACATTCATAAGGCAAGGTCATGCCTTATAGAAGTTAGTAATATGTGTTTATTTTAAATAATTTGTGATTTTTAAATAAAAATAAAATGGTGATATAAATAAATTATTTTAAAAAATAAAAATAATAAAACATAAAAAATACAAAATACAAAAAACCCTAACTTTATTTTGTTTTTCAAGTTCTGTTTCTCTGCCTTCAATAGTCGTCCCACTTGTCTGCTAAGCACCAAGGTTCCACTAGTATTAACTAGCCAACCAACATAACAACACCAACCTAGCATACCATTCCATATGCACCAACCTAGACATCACTCCATAAGCAGCAACCTTGCGTATCACTACACAAGCAGTTTTAAGCCACATATCCTAGCCATCTTTTAACACATTGCTCTAAGAGCACCACTCGTCATGCTTCCTAATAATTCGATAGGCGAGAGCACAACACGTCCCAGCCTAGTTGCTACACCAATCTAGCAAAACACGCCACACTTCATCAGTAGCTTTAATGCCTAAATTAGCCACATGTATTGAGCTTTTGTAGTACATAACATTGCTAGCTCTAGCACTAGGTGTCCAATACCCATCCAACTAGCTATCTCTCAGAATATGCACCAACCCAACTCTCTACTAGTACTGTGATAACATCCCATATATTTTTCAAATTTTTACTTATTTTTATTAAATGATTTTAATTGCTTTCATTTTTATTTTAGTTATGACTAGGTTGTTTTTAGTTACCTTTGAGATTAGTTTTCTTTTTTATAATTTTCATCATTATGGGATGCTCAAAAGATACTAATAGGAGCAGCAATAAAAGGTAAGTCTAAGGAGAATCTAATTGAACAAAATCAATCCAACACTGTATTTACCACAAGCACTTACAGGAAACCTGCTCGGATAACTAAAAATACATTTATCTTGCCACCAGCTAAATCAGACCTTTGTAATTTTCTCACCTTCAGCTTTAAAGAAAGGAAATAAAGGTATATCGCTCTTAGAACTCAACATATTAATATAGGTAAGTACATTCATTGTCCTTCACTCATGGTGTCAAATTTCAGAGCAATCGACTACAACATTGATTGGATCATCAATTTAGGGTGTTCAAATCTAATCAAATGACTAGCAATAAAGGGAATTTGTTTAATATGTCAGAGTATAAGGAAGGTCGAGTTGTCATGATGATCAATAATTCAAGGCTGTCAATCACTCATAAATCGATATGCAATAATTATTCCATGCATATTAAAGAAAAATTGATAACTTGATTACCGATATGTGTTGGAGACATTTTTTGTTGATTCATTATCTGGATTTATTGAATTAACTAGGAAGTTTTATAGTACCGTCAAATTTGATAAACCAAATTATTTCACTTTTCAGAGTCCCAATATGGTACAATATAAATTAATGAGTGTAGAAATTAAACAGAGCATCATTAAATTCAATTTTGCTTTAGGATTGATAATTGAGGAATATGCTAATTTGACCCAATACAAATAATTTATTGTAAACTATTATGATATTAGTTCTTTTAGAGTGTGGAAATTAATGTCTTCTAACCCGTTGATTTATCATCCAAGTAAATATAAGGGTAGTGATCCTAATGAGCTTGAATGGATTTATAGGCAGCAGTTCTTGTCTTTTACTTCTTCAGGAAGGAAGGCCATGATTTGTACTTACACTAAGCTGATTTTTTTTAATTTGGTGCATAATACATAAAGTGCCCGTCAATTTGGATATGTGGTTGAATATGCAGTTTAACACTATTATCTCTTCTAGAAAAAACTTGCATCTTGGTTCCCTTATTACTCATCTAGCTATTATTCTCAAATTTTTTAGTATGACTAACATTGATATGCATAGAGCCTATGAGATGGAATCATTAGACAGGGCTTGTTTGAGCAAGATATCTTGAGCAACAAAAGAGAACATTTTATTTTGTATCCCGTGATTCACACTCATGAGGTTCATTATCAAATCAACAAGATGATTTTGATGTTCCACAACCTCTGTATCTTTTAGCTCTACCAATTTGACATGAGCATCATTTTTTGCTTAAGAGGCTGTAAAATTTCTAAAGTGGAGAGAAATTTAGATGCTTTACTCCAATTTATAGGGGTGATAACCCCATGTCCACTAATACCATAGTACATTTTGTTTCAAATGCTCACAACTTAAGAGAGTCTTCTACTCTGTGCTTTATTTTATGTTACTTATTTTTGTGGTATATGAGCATTGCATATATACATTGAAGAAAATGTATGATTTATGTGTGGGGGAGCAAAAGGATAGACAAGGGAATTTTGTGATTTGTGTTTAGACTCACAAATACTATGATTCATATATTGATTATTCTTCATTGTAATCAAAAAAATTTTCATTGTTGTTTAGAAATAATCCCTAAGTTAGGATACATTTTTTTTTGAGTTTTAATGTATGAGAGAGACAAGAATGATTAGCTTTTTCCATTAAATTAATTCAATTATCTTATTAGTTTTGTTGAATGAAATTGTACAAGACTTGATGCATTTTAACAAGTATATGAGCTTTTGACCCCTAAAAGCATTTATCACATTTATGCTCATATACTTTTCTTTGTGGTGTGCGTTATCAAACATAGTTTGTTTATTCTAAAACTTACTTTTGAATAAATTTTGAGACCATATAATTGGTGAATTTTTACATGAAGATGATAGGGCATTTAGAATAACCATTTTTGCCCTAGAAAAACCTACCTTAATTTTTAGTCCTAAAAAAATTAATTTGAGTCTTGACTTTTTTTTCCTCAAATACTAATCTTGTTACAAGTCATTTTAACCGTTCTTTTTGTTGATGTCCTTAATAATTTTGAACCCCTAAATTGAAGGAATTATATAAAGCTTATTTGCATAAGATTTTAACTACTTTCATAAAAGTAAATTAGTTGATTCAAGTTGTATTGTTTTGATTTTTCATTTTTATAGAATGGGGGAGGAGTATTAAAAGAAGAACAAAAGAAATCTCCTCTTTGGTGTTCTTATTTGAAAAAAACCAAAAAATATGAACAAAGGAAAATTATGCGTATAAGTTTGTCTGAGTTCCTTCAATTTGTTTAACCTAAAAATTTCTTTTGCCATGCCTACACCTAAGTCATATTACAACCCTTATTAAGTTCATTTAATTTATGTATTAAATTCATTTTTTTAAAGTGATAGAGATATTATTTATGAGCAAGCTTATGAAAATAATTCGCCATGCCTTAATTTAAGAGCTTAATGACCATAAACACTTTTGAGTATATAAAATCTATGAGAGGATGTCAAGTCTTGTTTCTTTTGATTTTGATGGAATTAATGAGATGTTATATTTTCATTCTAAAAGTGTGTTTTATCAGTGCTTGTTCTCTAAATTGTTAATTTATCTTAAACCTTTAATATGTGTTAGCTTTTGGGATATTTTTGAATACCATGAAATGAGATAAGAGGTTGTTATAAGGATGATTGATATATTGAATTGATTTATGTTTGAGGACAAGCATGAGTCCGGTGTGGAGAAATTTAGTGAGATATTCTGGTTATATTAATTGGACTAATCTCTTTTGTTTTGGATTAATTTTGGTGCTTTAATGGTGAAAACAATATTTAATTTGTTTTAGGAGATGAAAGGTGGAGATTGGATAAAATTGGAGCATTATTTATAAAAATCGCTGATTTTGAAAAAGTTGACATATTGCTACAGTAGATAAGGCGAGATCATGATAAATACCATATTCACTCCAAGAGTTTCAATTTAATTAAGAGACTTATTCTCATCCCTATTATATAGGGATCTGAATTTTTTTAGAAGGGAATCTTTACAAAATAGAAGGAAGTTAGTTTTTAGGTAGGAAAGAGGAGGAAAAACATTACATTCACTTCTCTATAACTCTTTTCATTTTTCTTGGTGTTTTCACTTGATCTTTCATCTTTTCATCTATTTTTGGTGTTAAAATAGAAGCCATATATGGCTAAATCCAAATATTTTGGTTCAAAGGGATTCAAAACTCTAGTTGTAACCTTTTGAGGTTTTGTTCTAAACTTAGATTTTTTTAGTTCAAGTATTTCTTTTTTTGTGTTATTTTATTTCATAAGTAATCAATATTAATTAATTTAACAAATTACTTTGATGTTGGTTATTCTATATTTATTTATGAATTCAGTGATCTGTAATTGTCATAAATGATTGGTACAAGTAGCAAATAAGTCATTTATGAATTGACCTAGTTAACTTATGAGAAATAATAAAAATAAATTGAATAGTTGTAACTATCCCAATTATTTAATTTGGGGTTTAGTATTTTTTATTAAGCTTTTTGTTATTATTTAATTGATATGGAATGTTGTCATACTCAATCAATTAATGGTAAGTTTTAGTTTGAATGCTGAGTTTAAACCAATTAATTTAGGAAAACTTGAACTTATTAAGACTATCGTAATATGTTTCGGACTAACAACTTAAATTATGAAAATTATTCTTTTTAGACCAATGACCAAAGTTACGATTAGATGAGATCTTTTCTTTGAATCAAAGTTAAATACTATTGAATTTCTCACTCTAATAATAACTTGATTTATTTTGATTCCTTATTAAATCTGGTTTATTATTTAACTAATCATAACTTTTTATTCTATCAATTGACATTAAGAAACTAGTGTTTAGTTCTTTTAGAGTTTGACCTGGTTTCATGACTACTATAATAAGTTAGTGTATTAGAATTAATTTTGATTGATAACCTGTTCACATAACCAACCATTCATACAAACCATATTTTATTTTAGGGGTTGTTTTTCACTCATCACCTTCTTTCATGAGAATTTGGTGATATCCACTTTTTAAATCAATTTTAGAAAACACATAAGTATAATACAATCCATCAAGCATATCATCTAATCTAAGAATGAGATGTTTATACTTTATAGTAATGTTGTTTATGGCATGACAATTAAACATATACTTATGTCTCATCTTTCTAAGGCATTAGCAAAATTGGAACCACATATATACTCATGCTTTCTCACACATATCCTTTTATCACCAATTCCTCAACTTTCCTTTATATCTCCTTTATCTCCTCAGGATTGCTCCTATGAGTTGGTCTATTTGGAATACTAGCATAAGGAATGAAGTCAATTTGATGTTTTATTCCCTTAATTAATGGTAACCCATTAAACACTTCTTTAGGAAATAAATCATCAAACTCCTATAATAAAGAAATAAAAACACTAGATAAAGAAGATTTGTTATTGTAAGCATTAAAATAAGTTTCTTTGTTCATAAGTACAAGCATAAGTTGCCTTAAAGATAATCTCTCTTGATATCAACCTCTTTTACATAGAAACTCACTTTTCCCTCTTTCTTTTCATTTTGCACACTTTCTTTATTTTTCTCTCTTTTATTCGCTCCTTTTATCTACTCTCTCTTTTTTCTTTTTATATTGCTACCTTAGTTTTATTTTCACTCTCTCACTCTTTTTTGACTTCTTTAATCTCACTTGATCCTCACATACTTGTTTAGGAGTGAGGGGTACAATGATCATAGGTTTTTCATTTATTACAAAAGAATATTTAGTTGGAAACCCAACACGAACTACTCACCTATCGTATTACCATGAACATCCTAATAAGATGTGCCAGTAAGCATAAGTTCTATATCACACAATATCCTTATAAAGTCCAACAGAGGAAGAAGCTAATACTTTCTTATGCATCTTACTTTCTCCATATTCGTTCAACCATTGCAATTTATAAGGTCTAAAATGTTTAAAAGTAGGTAAACTCAATTTATTAACCAAATAAGTACTAGTAACATTGGTACAACTACCCCCATCAACTATCAAACTAATATTTCATCATTGATTTAGCATTTAACATGAAAAATATTATCTCTTTGTGCCTCTTCCTCTTTCACTTGGACACTCAAAGCATGCCTTCTCATAAGAATTTCTCCATATTTAACAAAAATTACGATGCTTACATCCGTCAAAGGTGGCATATACTTATCATCATAATCTG
>JANQAP020000129.1:309138-323109 GCA_026874005.2 Erythroxylum coriaceum
AACTAATAATAAATAAATATGAGTCTAATATAAAACTTAAAATAATAATAAAAATCAAAATTATATTTCTGAAGGAGGTTGTATCTCATCATCGTCAAAAGCTCCAAATTCTACAACGCTATTTAAAGATCCGTAAACTACGCTTTCATCCAAAGTATTTGCATCAACTTCTTCTTCTGTATTAAAATAAATTATAAATTAGTAAAGTATGAAATTATCCTCAATTGTAAACGTGTAATACAATATAATTTTAACTTAAATATAATCAAAATAAGATATGAACTGACCATCAGTACATGTTCTTAATTCATTCGTTGTGACAAATGTATTTTCTTCATAAATCGTCTTTTCAAGTTCATTATAATCAAGATCAGGCGACAGTTCTTCTTCTTCGATCCAAAAATCAGTATGTTTAATACAATCAATACCAACAGTAGCATAATAGATACACAAAAGATCAACAAATGTTATTCACTTATTAAACTTTGCTCCAGCAACTTCTCCACTTCAAATAGCCTAACCGAAATATTACTAGTTTTTAATTTTGGTGCTTTAGATCAACAAATTGAATAGTTGAAAGAGTATATATATCCCAATTATCAAAACCAGAAATTGATAAGAAATAAAGTTATACATATTACAGAAATTGATATGAAATAGAGTTCTAAATATTACAGAAATTTGTAAAGAAAAAAATTGGGAGTTCTTATTTTTTAAAAATAAAAATTTTAGATATTCATTCTTTTCCATCTAATAAAATTATTTAAATTAAAAATTCCACTATTGGTTTATCAGTAGCACTCATATGATCAACCGATATCGTTTTTAAAACTTCGATCATTCTCTTTGTCACTCTAAAAATAATTCATATGCTCAATAAAAAGGCTTAAAACAAAGAAAAAATTACATATTAAATACAAGAAACAATAATTAAACTATATGATAGACATGAGGCATAAATTTCTAGGGTCTTACATGTATTGTTAATACTAATCACTTATACTTGTTCGTAGGATAAGTTAAGCTTATGACATATAACAAGCTTAGATACATATTCACGACGCAATGCTTATAAACAATAACATGATCATAGAGCAAAACAAATTAGGCCTGAGCATAGTAGATCTCCAGAATGTTTACAAGATTGTAAGTTGGATCTTTTAATAATACCCTTTGGAATGCAAATGCAATCGAAAACTAGAATCCCATTATATATTTTTAATTGTCTTGTCTAATATAAACCAAAACGGGAGTACAGAAATTGATATGAAATAGAGTTCTAAATATTACCTTTTCGTTAGCTTCATGTTCTACTCCAACAAACTTAAGTAATCCACTTCATTAACTACATCATATACCATTAATCCAATTCTACCTCCAATCCAACTACCCAGTTGACTTCCTATAAGATAACCTAGGCGTCCAAGGCTCTACTCACCATAAAAACCACCAGCATAGGCACCAGCCAAAGTTCCACTGTCCCTTAGGAATCCTTCGGTTATGGTACCACCATAATAAATAGCTTTAAAAAAGTCCCACCCAAAAGAAATGATGGGACCAATTATGCGTTTAGCCTGCCTTTTTGCTAGCTTTGCTACCTTTACCTCTTCTTTTTTTGCTAGTTTTACTGCATCTTTTCCAGGGATTCCTTGTCCCAATGCATCAATTATTGCATGTTTAATTGCAAGATTCCTAGCTTTCTCAACATGAGCGGATCTCATGTTATAGACATAAAGCTTTACACCCTCCTTTACTGTGCACGCTAAGGTTCCAATGCTCAAATCAAAGCAATCAAAGATTGTAAATTTCCCACTCTGAGATGAAGAAGTTTCCCCAACTAGTAGCCACTTTTCAGTTATAAAAAGAGTAAAAAGTCGCAGAAATGAGTATTCAATATAATGGTCAACAATTTTGAAGGCACAGACATTCGTAAAACATGCATAAGGGCTAGAGTGAGATCTTTTTCTCTACTTAAAAATACAATGATTAACAATGGACCAAATATTGTCACTTTCCTAATATGTTACAGATATTCTCTTTATTTAATTGTATAGAGAAGAGTTATAGACACATCATTAACACTGAAACAAAGAAGAATTTTGAAGCATTAAAAACTCAGGGAACAAGTATGACAGAGCAGAATCTTTGCAGGTATGTGGTAATACAACTAGATTTCATGTATTCAATCATGTTATACATATAGTACTTTTATGCGGAAATATCAAATAACAACTAATTTGTACAGCTCAGATTTTTAAGTACCAAGTGCACGAAGGTAACATATATTACTACTACAAAGATAAAAAGATTAAGGATTTTAGTAGCCTTGACAAGATCTGTACTAGTTTAGAACTTCAATATTCATTTTCGGAGTCTTATTAAATATTGTTCTTTGCAAATTGGGAGGAATAAAATGACATCCCTTGCAAAGCCCTCCATATTATGCACAACAAGACATTTAATGTGTTGATGAAACATGATAGAATATTCATATTGCCCTCTAAAAGAAAGACAACTTTAAAAGGAGTTATCTTGAGTCAACATCTTTTTTTGGGCTTACCCACTTGAACTATATATTTTGACTACCAATTAATCAAATAAATTTTTTATTCCATCAATAAATCTATTTTCTTGCGAAAAATTGAGACATTCTTTACAATTAAGTTGAAAACTAATTCCTTTTCCTCTTTTTTGAGAAAAGCAATTCTAGTAAATGAAAGGCACAACTATTCCTTAAGTTAGTACCAATTCCAACAGAAAAGAAGGCACCCAAAATAGACCATGGCTGCTATTAACATTCCAGATCAAGAATTGGTTGCTTATACAATGTAAAAGACAACAAATTCAGCACAAACACATCCAAAGAAGACACTTGCTGCAGCATAATAAACACCAAGGATTCAAACCCTTTCTGTCATTTTGTTTATACATAAGTACATACATACATGTATATATAATCTCTCTGTGTGTATATAACTGGTTGTTTCAAAACAATCAAATTCCACTATCGATGCAAATCAATAAGTGATCAAGTCAAATTAAATAAATTAACAACTTCCATAAGAATGAGAATCAACAAGAGCTTCATGCTTCGCATTGAAATGGTAAAATAACATAATAGAGCACTACAATTACACATAAGTGCCAAGGCCAAGCTTTTGTCAGCCAAATGAATTCATAATTCACCAAAAGGCAACGTTCATGAATTCCAAATGCAATTCTTTTAACCCAAAAGCAAAACAACTTCTCCAGTCAAAAAGACTAAAACATTGCAAGTGATATGATTTGATCAGTAATAACAAAGAAATTCTAAAACATTATAACAGGCTAAGTAAGATAGAGCATCAACCCAAAGAATCAAAGCCAAAGAGTTAAGAATGCTATGTCTCAACGTTAAGAAGATGAGAAATTTACACAAGAGCAAAGTCTTAATTTGAACATATCCTTACACACTATCTCCACATATTTTCATATTTGCCAAACTGCCCTCTCACAAACCTATAATTAACATGAAATGAAGTTACAGTTACCTGTCAGTCTCTAACAACCAAGCTTATATGCTTTGAAGTAGGTTTGGGTTTAGTATATATATCTGCTAAAATATAAATGCAAAAGGAAATAATCGTAGACTCACTATTCCATCCTTCAAGTTTTCCATCTAAACGCTTTGAAACAACTTTCAAGGAGTAAATTTCAATTCCAAAAAGAAAAAGGCTAATCTAGTGAGGTGTAGTATAATGGACTAAGAAGCAAACTGGGTTGTAATGCATTATATACATTCACATCTTTTGAAATTTTGTGGCAATAAACATTTACAGCATCAAGAATGCTAAAAGCATCCCACACCTGAATAATTTAAAAATGAAACAAAAGCAGAGAAGAGAAACCAAAAGGTCAAAAAAGATGGAAAAACTTATTTGTAGGATAGGGCTCGATGTGGAGCGATGATAGAATAGTCTTGTCTTGAGAGCTTTACCGTTTAGAAGACCAACACCACTATTGTAATTGTCGATGTCCTTATATGGATGTGAAATTACAGATTGTGCAGGAGCCACTGCGAAACCACTGATAAGAAATAACAAGTAAATAGTAACAATCCTCCAAGAGAAGCTTCAATGTCTAAAGGATCATCACTTTTCAAGAGAAGCTTCAATGGTGGCAGCTGTTGTACTCAAACCTTGCATTTTTAGTTTTCTCTCTTAGTTTATTTAGATCGAGCGAGTTAAGAAGTCTGTAACGAAATGGAGGTGGTGAGAGATGGTGAAATGGGGAGGAGAGGGTTCGATGAAATGAAATATGAAGTTTGAAGAGAAGAGCTCGATTTCTACATATATGGAGGTAGTGAGAGATGGTGAAGAGAAGATCAGAAGATGGTGAAGAGAAGATCAGAAGATGGTGAAGAGGAGAGGAGAAGCCCGAGCCTTCGATGAAATGAAACTTGGAAGTAGCCTTCTGGTATATCTAGAGTTTTGTACAGTGATATACTAATTGGACAGGTTCGACAAAAAATTGGCCAGTTCGCTGATAAACTGGTCGGTTTTAATATATAAAGGTTATTAGGTGAAACCGAACCAGACCACTGGTTGGTTCAAACTTTTTCCTATCAGACTGGCCGATTTGGTCCGATTTTTAAAACCTGATATAGACTTTCATGTTTTCATATCTGGGTTAGAGCCCTATACCATTAGGGTGTTGTTTCATTTGATTTTATCCACACATTTATGTATACCTCATATAACTATATGGATGAGATTTAATACAATAGAGTAGGAACTGATTAATTGAAATAAAAGATTTATTCCTTTATATCTACTTCCAGCAATTTTTTTCATTATTAATCGTGTCAGCATTATGGAAATTACAAGCTTTTATTATATCCCTATGTTTTATTTCGCCTTCTACAACCTTCTGACATATCTGATCGTTTACTTCTTTGTTTTCAACTCATCTAAAAGTAAACAAAGATATTTGCTTTTAAACAAAATAAGCCATGAGCACATTTGTAATCCATTCTAAATAGGCCACGTCTATTTCCATTAATTTACAAATCTCAACATCAATTCCCTTTTTGTCTTTCAATAATAAAGGTACTTTTTCCTTTTACATGCCTTGTCTTTGGATCTATTCTTTGTTTATGGATAACAATGTGGAACTGATATCAAAGAAGGATAACATTTCAGGTAAGATTCAATTTGAAATCAATAAACAAAATTTGAGTTGATTGAGCTTGGAGCTAACTCAACGTTAGTTTTTTTCAAACTTCATAGTTTACACTAATCCAATCCATATTGGTACGAATCTATTGATCAAAATGATAACATTTTGTTAAATTTAACAAGACGACATTATTTAATTAATAGGTATTACAAAAGTTGTAAAATTTGTCAATCTTCTTTTTAATTTTAATGATTGTCTGTAAAATCTCTAACTAGATTACCCTCATGATCTCTCCATTGTCACCCTTATCGTTGTTGGCAGCTTATTGCTTCTCTCCTCATTCACTCTCTCAATCTCTATCTTTATCTCTCTCTTTAACATTTTTATGCTCCAGATAGTTTATTTGTAGCCTATAAATATGAGAGTTCTAAGAGAGAGGATAGAGGAAATTAAGGTGAGAATGAAAAAAATATAGAGAAAACTTTAATTCTTATTCTTAATCAAAAAACACAGGTACATATGTATATATAATAAGCAACTAGTCAATCTTAAGAATTCTAATTAAGGTAAAACGCCACCTACCTTATATACATTTATCTCCTAATTATCTCTAGCTAAATATATGATAAATATTTACTTTCTAATATTCAACTTCAAGTTGGCCCATAAAGATCATGAATGCTCAACTTGTATTAGAAATTGAAATTACTACTAAGTGAGAGCCTTGGTGAAACTGTTCGCTAGTTGAAACCGTGATCGTAAATAATTTGTGACAATATTCCCAATTGAGAGTTGCTTCTTAACATACGAGATCAACTTCCTTAACCTTACCTCAACCTCTCTATCCTTATTGGGAAGATTGATTTGTGACAATCAATCTCAATATATTTAGTTTATTCATGAAACATATATTTCATTACTATGTGGATAACAAACTATCTATCATAATATAACTTCATTGGTCCTTAACCACCATGAAGAATGTCAATAAGGACTTCAGCTAAATTAGCTTGCTAGTAGCTATTGCCATCGCACAATACTTTGCCTCTATTAAAGATTAAGATACCATGCTATGCTTCTTTGTCTTTTAGGATATAGGCGATTGCCTAAGCATAACAAAATATCATGTCACTAATTATTGTGTGATTGAGCAACTTGTCTAATCAAAATTGTAATAGGCATATAGCCTTAGGTCACTATCCTTACCTAGTAAGATCTACTATTTAAGGTTACTCTTGAGGTAACATATCACCCATACGACTGCCTTAAGATGTTCCTTCTAAGGAATTTATGGAAATTGCGACAACATATATATTAAATAGGAAATCTCAAGGCAAGTGATTGCTAAGTAAATTAGTTACCCAAATAGTCTTTAACAAACTGAAGCATTATCTATCTCTTCACCTTATGCCAGTTCCAATTTCTATCTATGTTCCATCAAAGAGTAAGCAGCTTTCTCTCCAAGGAGTTTAGGCTCCAATATTATGTTTAAAGCATATTTCCTTTAGCACTAAAATAATTATATAATGATTTTGCTACTTTGATGCCTAAGAGATATTTGAGTGCCCCCAAATATTTGATATGGAAACATTTATTTAGTTGACTTTTAAAATCTAAGCATGTTTTCGAATCATTTCTCGCTAATAAGTCACCTATATACATTAACAATCCAATGAAAATTTTACCTTGCGATATATGAATAGTGATTAATTAAAAATGGACTAAATAAATTTGTACCTTTTCAGGACTATTATTAACTTGGAGAAACAGTTTCATGATATCTCACAGAGTTTATACATCGACTTTCAAAGTTAACAAACTTTGTTATCTCCATTTGTCTCGATCGGATATTATTGAATCGGGAAATCTATGTAACTTGACCACTATATTGACAAAAAGACCAGCAGCCTTTAGTGTATCAAAGCTAGTTGGTAGAGTTTTGAAATGAGTAACTTTGGTCAATCGGTCGACGATGACCATTACTACGTTATACTTGTGAGAGGGGGTGAATTTGTTATGAAATCCATCGTGACATGTTCCTAAACCATTGACGGAATTGGCAGTAGTTGGAGTAGTCCGATGGGAGGTTGTGTGGAGTACTTTGTTGATTGATAAGTGATGAACGAAGCAATGAAGAGTTGAACTTCCTTGCACATGTGGGGCTAAAAAAATGTCATAAATAGCATGGGATAAAGTTCTTTTTACACCAGAATGTCCTACTATTAAGTGGAATTCATGCAGAATTTTGTTCTTGAGCCGTGATTAGGGCCTGAGGTAGTAGCTGTGGTTGTGGAATAATATGTTGTCCTTTATGGTGAATGGATTTTGCAACGTGCCTTTCCTTGCTTGTTTGTGTAGAATTTGAAAATCCTCTAGATTCTGATTTTCAGTCCGAAGGTCGTCAAGAAGTGTTGGTATCAGCTGGTAGTTAAAATTACTTTTGGAGGAATATATTTGCTGGACAAATCTCAGCTTGTTTTGCTGAGAAAGGAAAACATTTCTATTTATAATAGTTTGTAATCAATGGTAGTATTACAAATGTCAATATTACAAATAATACATCTATCCTTATTTCCAAAGTTTGTTAGAACTGTGAGCCATTCTTGCACAGTACCGAAGATTGAGAATCATTCAATTCTGACATCACAGCTAGTAGCTATCCTTGTAATATTATTCTTTCTATTGAGGTGGATGGTACTGTTTGCTCCTTTACATTCCCCCTCAAACTCAGCAAGGGAAGAGCTCACTTGACAATGCAGAGTTTGTTTTTGGAGTTGCTTAATTGTGTCCCAATTTGAATTGTGGTTAAGAAATCAACAATTTGGTCTGATGAGGGAACATAACGTACTTCTAAACTTTTATCCAAAATCTTATCTCTGATGAAGTGGATGTCAATTTCTATGTGTTTCGTTCTTGCATGGAATATAGGATTTGTAGCTAGTTGATTTACAGTCTGATTGTCACACCAAGAGATAGGAGTTTCTGGTATAGGAATTGCAAGTTCTTCCAATAGAGATTGTAGCTAAGACAATTCGCAGGCAGCATGAGCTAAAGCTCTATATTCAGCTTCAGTGCTTGATCTTGCCATAAAACTTTGCTTCTTCGAGCTCTATGAGACCAGATTAGGTCCAAGATAGACACAATATCCTGCTATAGACTTCTTGTCATCTCTGCTACATCCCCAATCAGCATCAGAGTAGGCTATTACAGTGTAGCTGTGACATTGTTGGATATGTAGCCCATACCCCTTTGTGCCTTTTAGATATCTGAGTTTGATAGTTGGCTGATGCATAAAATGGCTCAGCTTGTTAATTACAAAGGAGAGTTCAGGCCTGGTGTGCATTATATATTACAAGGCTCCTAAGATTCTTCTGTAGCTTGTAGGATCTTTCAGCTTTCCTCCTTCTTGACTTATTTGATTTACTTTAAGAGTTGCTGGTGAAAGACAAGGCTTTGAGTTGTCCATGTTAGTTTTCTTTAGCAAGTCTTCAATATACTAAGTTTGAGTGAGGTATATTCTAGTTCATCTTGAGACACTTGAATGCCTAAGAAGAGGTGTAATTGTCCTAGGTCCTTGAGAGCAAAATTTGAATTTAATTCTTACACAAATCTGGAAATCAAGTTGGGATTGTTGCCTATCAGTAACATATAATCAACATATATAAGTAGGATCATCACATTATTTTGACTTCTTAGGATGAATAAGAAGGAATCACATTTTGGGTTTTTAAATCCCCACTACATCAGTGTGCTTTTGAGCTTTTCAAACCAGGTTTTAGGTGCCTGCTTTAATCTATATAGGGCCTTGTTAAGTTTGTAGATATAATTTGGTTTGTATCCTCAAAGCCCTCAGGTTGTTGCATGAACACTGATTCTTGTAAGTCTCCATTCAAGAATACATTGTCAATGTCAATTTGTTTCACTGATCAACCTTCTGTTACTGTAAGAGTAAGAACAATTCTAATGGCAGAGGCCTTTGCTACAGGACTGAAGGTTTGTCCATAGTCAATTCCTGCATTCTGATGAAACCCCTTTGCCACCAACCTTACCTTACACCTTTGAAAGCTTCCATCCATATTTTTCTTTATTCTAAACACCCACTTACTACCTATAACATTCATTGAATCTGTCCAGGGAACTAAGGACCAGGCTTCATTTTTCTTCAATGCTTGTACTTCTTCCTCCATTGCTTATTTCCATACTTTAGTTTTAAGTGCTTCAGTAACTGAATTAGGTTCAGTTGGTTGAGAGATTGAGGTATCTATAAGATAAACTTGAAAATTTGGTGAGAATCTTTTTGGCTTAAATATACCTGCTTGAGATCTGGTTGTCATTTTGTGAGTGACAAGTTCTCTTCCTTGTGGTTCTTGTTCACTATTCCTACCATCACTACTTCGTCATGATTCAGGACTATGGCTCACATCAATTTGTTCAACCATGTAGCCTAGAACTTCACCTAAATCAGCATGAAACACATCATCCATATTGCCCCCTTCAGGTTGATTTTCTTCATCAGAGTTTGATTGATGTGAATGAGACTAAGCATCAGTTGTGTGTCCTACTAAAAAGGAAGCATTTTGGTTAGACATTTCAAATTGACCAGAGTTGCTATTTTGGTTGGTGTTGGTATTTGGTGGAGTGATGAACCAATTAGGAACAATAACAAGGGTTGGCAATTCTGGTTCTTTGATGTTTAGGAAATATTGATGAAAGGGGAACTTCTTTTCATTGAAGATGACATTTCTGGACATGTACATTTTTCCAATAGAACTAAGGCATTTGTAGCTTTTGTGCAGACCATTATACCCTAGAAAAACACATTTGATGGATTGAAACTGGAAATTTTGATTTTAGTAGAGTCTTAAACAGGGGTAACAAGCACATCCAAAGATCTTTAGTGATTCGTAGTTAGGCTTTTTGTGAAAGAGCTTTTCCAAGGGTGATTGACCATTAAGAACTTGTGTGGGTAGTCTGTTGATAAGAAAAACAGCAATGGTGAAAGCTTCAGGCCAGTATTTCTTGGGAACTTTAGATTAAGCAAGAAGAGTTAATCCTACCTCAACAACATGCCTATGTTTTCTCTCTGCTCTTCCATTTTAAGCAGAGGTATAGGGGCATGAGTATTGAGTTCTTATGCCTTGGTTTTGTAAGTAATTTGACAGAGTTAGAAACTCTCCTCCCATGTCTGACTGCGCACACTTGATTTTTCTGTCAAACTGGTTTTCAACAAGGGTTTTAAAGTTGATGAATGTTTGAGGTACATCTTATTTGAGTTTTAAAGGGAATAACCAAATGAATATGCTATAATCATCCAAGAATAGCACATAGTATTTAAAGCCACAGGTTGAATTAATAGGAGATGGACCCCAAACATCAGTACAAATAAGTTCAAGTGGTTGTGTAGCCTGAGATAAAGAGGAATTAAAGGGCAATAAATGAGATTTGCCAAGCTAACAAGCCTCATAGAAATAACTTCTTTCATTAATGGAAAGCTTTTGATTACAAGTTCCAAGTACTTGAGTTAAAAATTTTGATGAAGGGTGTCCTAATCGATAGTGCCATAGACTGACACTTTCTGGTTTGACAGTAGCAGGGGTTTGAGTAACAAAGAATTGATGAGAATGATGATTGGTGTTTACTTGGTGATGATGATTTTGATCAATCTAAAATAATCCTTCCTTATGCTTCCCTTATAGCAACACTTGACCCGATGCTTTATCCTTCACAAAACAACCAAAATAATTAAATTCAATATTTACATTGTTATCATTCAACAAGATGCATTTGCCATCATTAGTAGGTAATTTAACTAAGCCAATGTGATTAATACATAATTTCTCACCGTTTGCCACAGTTAGTGTTTCTTTACAATAGTACTCCTATTTATACTGCATATTGTTATTGTCATTAGTCATATGACTGTTTGCTCCATTGTCAAGGTACCAAGATTGATCAGCAAGGCTTTCATTTTTTGCAAGATACACAGGGTGTTGTGCTTGATTTCTAGATTCTAGCAAGGAACCTATGTAGCCTTTATCAAAATGATAATAATAGATAGCAACAGTTTGCCCAATCTTGCCACAGACTTGGCACAGTGGTCTATTTCCTCCACCATATCTACTTCCACGGCCTCTCCAAGTTCTTCCTTTGCTATTTCCACCATTTCTTCCTCTTGAGTAGTTCTGATTCAAGTTTCTACTAGTTTGGATTGCATAGTTAGCAATTAGATTACCAAGATTAACAGAGGGAAGTCCTACATTTAGCTGTTCAAGGCACCTTTCATAGCTAAGAAGTTTTGACTGTAGCTCTATCCAGCTTATGGTTTCTCTTTCGAAAATTTGACATAGCAGGGGATTGTATTCCTGGGAATCTAGTCCTGCCAATATTTAAGTGATCAGATCATCTAGTGACACAAGGTGCCCAGCAATAGCTAGATTATCAGCAAGTTTTCTCACGGTTTGAGATACTCCTCCATCTTCAAGCTTCCTTTCTGCATTTTTGCAAATCCTCTTTTGTAGAAAACTACATTTGATCTTGTTTTAACTCTAAACAAGTCATTGATAGCAAGTCAAAGCATTCTTGATGTCGTGCAGCCCATCAATTTTGATACAACCATGGGATCAATGGTGCTGTAAATCCAGCCTAAGAGCATTTGATCTTGAGTATACCATTCTTCAAATTCTGGGTTCGGAGTGTGTTGTATTTCATTAGTTTCTTGCACTTTGATTTCAGTAAACTCTGCTAGTGTGGCTTTGGCACTAGTGAGATAACCTTCTAACCGATTTCCTCTGATAATAGGAAGAACTATGTTTTTCCATAGCATATAGTTATCATGATTCAATTTTATCATGGAAAGGGATCTTATTGAGTTGCCTGAAATGTTGAAGGTCTTGATAGCAGTTATAGAGCTTTCATTTACACTACTAACCATGAGTGTAGTTCTGATAAATATAAAACATATCTATTTATAATAGTTTGTAATCAATAGGAGTATTACAAGTGTCAATATTAAAAATAATACAGCTGCCCTTTTTTCCAAAGTTTGTTATAACCGTGAGCCATTCTTGCACAATACCGATGATTGGGAATCATTCAATTCTGACATCACAGCTGGTAGTTATCCTTGCAACGATATTCTTGCTATTGAGGTGGATGGTACTATTTGCTCCTTCACACTGGTAATAAGCAAGGAATAGCTGCCCTTCGTTGATGTTACCTGTTGTGTCATCCACTCGGGACAAGGCATCCACTATTTTGTTAGCAATTCCTAGCTTATGCTTGATAGTAAATTATAATCCCATTAGCTTGTGGATATAATGTTGTTGCTCCAGAGTGTTATAAGCTATATTAAGAGCTCCTTAAAGCTACGGTGGCCAGTTTGGATAATGAAGGGATGACCTAATAAATATTGTCGCCATTTATGCATTGATTCGACTATGGCATAAAGTTCCCAATGGTAAGTTAAGGCTGCTTGTAATCTTGGTCCCAACTTTTTGCTAAAAAATGCCAATGGTTGCTTTTCTTGCATGAGAACTGCCCTAATGCCTGTTAATGATGCATTTGTTTCTAGCATAAAAGGTTTATCAAAGTCAGGTAATCGTATCACTAGTGTCGAGGACATTGCCTCCTTGAGAGCCCGGAAGGCATTGTCTACACTTTTGGACCAAGCAAACCTGTCCTTTTAAAGGAGATTTGTGAGGGGAGCTGCGATGTGTGCATAATGGCTTATGAATCTTAAGTAATAGCCTATTAAGCCAAGGAACCCGTATAATTGTTTAGTTATTGATGGCATTGGCCAATTAGTCATTGTCGCTACCTTCTCGTTGTCAGCGTGGACTTTACCTTCAGAAATTATATGGCCTAAGTAATTCACAGATGACCCGCAAAATAAACATTTAGTTGATTTGACATAAAAAGTTTGAGCCTCCAAGTTCTCGAGGACAATGTGGAGATGTTGTACGTCGAGCTCAAAGTCAAAGAATACAGTGACAAATCACCATAGGTATTGTGTGAATAGTCTTTTCATTATAGCTTGAAATGTTAATGGGGCATTTGTTAATCCAAACCGCATCACTAGGAAATTATAGTGGTTTTATGTGTACGAAATGTCGTTTTATTTATATCCGCCTCATTCATTCGAATCTAGTGATACCTGTGCATAAGTCTAGCTTAGAGAAATATTTTACGCCGCCTAATTCATCAAATAGTACATCAACATGGGGATGGGAAAATGATCTCGAATCGTTACTTTGTTGAGGGCTCGGTAGTAGACGCAGAAAAGGATTGTCCCGTCCTTTTTAACTAAAAGCACTGGGGATGAAAAAGGTTGATACTTGGATGAATTGTCCCCTGTTCGAGTATTTCTTGCATCAATTTTTCCATCTATTTTTTGATAATGTGGGTATTTATAAGGGCTTACATTCACGAGTTTGGAACTAGGGATTAAATGAATGCGATGATCTGATTGACATCGTGGGGGTAATTCCACAGGTAGGTCTGGCAAAAAATCGGTTTCAAACCAAACTAGTTCCTGACAATTCGGACAAAGGTAAAAATTTCGCGACCCTAAATTGGTTTGAAACTAATTTTATTTTACCAAGCTGACCTGAAACCGAACCGGGTTGGGTATACAAAGGTAAAAATTTTGTGACCCTAAACTAGTTTGAAACTAATTTTATTTTACCAAGCTGACCTGAAACCGAACCGGATTGAAAAATACCCAACCTGGTTCAGAACCGGTTTGTCCGATTTTAACTAATAGTAAAGGGCCATTAAATTGCACCATCTTCTTCCCATCTCTTTTTCTCTGTAAAA
>JANQAP020000129.1:325895-341050 GCA_026874005.2 Erythroxylum coriaceum
CAATTTCTTCTCATGCATTTATTCCATAAGCTATTATGCTTAAGTTAATGGAAAAAAATTTCAGGGGGCCAACATCTAGATGCTTTTTCTTAGTATAAATATCTCCTTCCTCTCCAGCGAGGTATATCTTTTAAAGTCTTTGATTTTCCAGCCCTTATAGCTAATCACAATCTTTCTACCATTACCAAAAAATACTTTCCTCCTATAGCTAGTATACCTACAAATGTTTCCAAAGTAGTTTCTCTTGCTCGTATGAGTTTGTTTTATTATCTACATCATTTTATGAGTGAAACTAATTCTCTTGTTAGTCCCACAATATTCAACCTCAAAGCACCCTACCTTAATGTGACTTTCCTTCATGATCCTCTTTCTGAAAACACATTATGGTATCTTTGGGCACTTTCTGCCCTCTATGCTTGTGTCATCACTATATCTCCTCTCCAGCTCTACCAACGTCTCTATGATCAAAATAATGCAAGATCTTTGTTATAGACATTTCTTGAATGGTTCCAACCATTGGATCAATGGAAGTAACAATGTTCTATTGTCATTTCCCAACATCATCTATGGAAAGCTTCTGCTAGATGACAATCTACACATTATTTCTTCATCCGTCATCTTCCATATTGAGAAACTTATATTAGAGCTCTTTAAACTAAACATCGTGTCCATTTTTACCACTCTTCATTATATTGGCCACAACATCAAGATAATGTGCTCCTATCTCTTCGAGATTTTCTTAAGGAGATAAATCATTTTCCTGAGACACAAATCATCTCCACTTCTATTGGACCTTACCTAGGTGAATTTGTTCCTGGTGAACTAGAAGCACTAGAAATTGACATATCAAGTTCCAGTAGTCCTCAATATGACATAGAAGAAACAGCCTCAGATCTTGCAGGACCTTGTCAGCCTTTTAACTCCATCTTTCAAGATGCTCAAGATCCTAATGAGGATAATTATAGTCCTAATGAAGATGAGTTAAATCATTTCCTGCATGAACTTTACAGATATGAGCTCAGTCATAGTAAACGACAAAAGACTTATCCAAGCCATTCTGACAGCTCAAGTAATCCAGACTCTCCATCCAATTTGCGATCATGGCATGAACCAATCCGTGACACCTAACGCATCAGGTGCCTCTATTATAGGACTCGTCTTTTTACGATTTTGTCTTTTTACTTTTGAGTCTTTTGATAAAGGAGATCTTTATAGCCCACAAACTACTATGCAAGATTCCTTCTTATCACCTTACTATTTGCTTTTAGAAAAGTTGTTTACTTTTTTAAAGTAGCTTTGTTAAAAGTGTAATGATTGAACTTTCTTTTCTAAAGTTGTAATAAGTGTGTCTTTAGGAAATCAGTGTGTCTTTAGGAAGATTTGCTTTTATGGCCCTTGCTTTGCCTATAAAAGCATGACTTCTCCTTCATTGTAAGTAGGTCTTAGTTAATTGAAGTTTAATGAATAGGAGTTTGAGTGTTTCTTATTCTCTCTAAGTTCTCCCTCTCCTGAAAGCTTAAGTCTTGAGTGCATATTACTATCTATCTTGGTATAGAGACAAATATGCTCTACACTCATCTTTTCTGAGGATGTTGTGTATCAGAAAGTCTAAAATAGTTCGTGACTGTGCTTAAAACAATTCCATTGTGAGATTAGAGTTTAACGGGGAAAGAGTGTAGGTACTATTTAGACTATTGTTTCAAAAGGGGAAAGAGAGTTGTGAAAGTGTAAGGTTCCTAATAGGAAGGCTTGAGAGTTGTGTGCCCGTAGAAAGGGCTTTGTGTCTCCCTATCATACCTGGAACTTTTCAATAGTCACAAGGTTCCCGTGTTGATCCATAATAGTCTACCAGACACCTCAGTATCCTACTTTCTGACATTGTTTGGTCGATGGTCTTTTCAAAGGTGATGTTTTAGCCCGTTGGTTGTTATACTTTCCTTGTGTGCCCTTTGGGGTCCCCAATGTGGTATCATTGTTAAGCCTCGACTTCATATGCAAGTGCAAATTTTGTCATCAATGTTTATGGTTAGACGCGTTGGGCCTCTCATCAAATCGCTAGTTTTAACCCTGCTATGAACAAAGAGATCAGAACCAGTGTCAACACGTTGATGACCTTATTTAATAGCTTTTCATATGCATTGAGATACACCACCAGTCATTTCTTATGTAGTTTTGGATAGATGGCCAACAAAGCCCTCAAAATGAGATGAATCAAAACGTATATGGACTTGTTCGATGAAATCCAACTATGACCCTAAGAGATTGTTGTTCTTCATTCAACGAAACCATTCAGATGCTTGCCCCTCCATCATAAGGGATAAGTCTCATATTTGTTAATTCGAAGCGGTGTTGTTGTTAGCAAAATATTATTGAGCCCAAAAAATCCATCTGTTGGGACCAGAACCATCAAATTTTAGGGGGTCAATTTTGAGGTAATAGGTTTTGTTATTAGGATTCTCCATGGGTGAATGTTGGATGTGGGCTGGTAACTGTTTGAAATTAAAGTTGGAGGCAGTGGGTCTGGTGGAATGTGAGGAAGACATGCTTTCAATGGTTTGTTAAAGAGGTTGTATTGTGTGCTATAAGGCTTATATACTTTGGTGTGTGAAGAGATTATTGGTCTATGCGTTTTTGCAATGCATTGATCAAGGTTTCCCATGGTTGTTCTTTATGGGTATCAGAGTTGAAGGTATTATCAAAGTTAGTGTGGGTGATTGTCATAGTTAGGAGTAAGGGTTAAGGACGATATTGAAAACACCATTTGATGTGTAGGCATATCATTGTACTTTTCAAGCAAGTACTAGCTCTTAAGTTGCGTCGCTTCGAGTGCACACGGGCTCTAAAAGACATAATAAATTGCTAAAGGAAAATAGGATTATTCTCATTCATGTCCAGCTTCATACATTGGTAACATATATATAGCCTTTATTGGACTTTATTCTCTAATTATTCCTGCCATACAAATCACATTTGACTCTCTACTTTGCTTTATTCTTTTAACGGTTCTCCATTAATTTCTCTTTCCAAAATATTTCCTAATCATTGATGTATTCTTCATCCATCCATCCAGTTGCTTTCTTTCCTCTTATTGATCTCCGTGGTTTTGGCTCAGTTTGCAGCACAATCTGTGGCTCCTCAACTTATGGAGATTGCATGTAAGACATAGATGGCGTAATTTTCATAATAGCAACTAGTGTGGAAATATTATAAAATTTCAAGCCTTTAATCTGAGTGAATGCTTTTGCTACAAGTTTGGACTTATAGCACTCTATGGTTACATCTGAATTTATTTCACTTTATAGACCCATTTACAATCAATAGGTCTTTTCAAGTATAGAAGACTCTCCACAGTTTAGGTCTTGTTAACTTCTAAGGCTATAATCTCCTCTGATATGACATTATGCCACTATGCATTCTTGACCAGCTGAGAATAATTTCTAGGTTTTATAATGTTATTATCATTAAGAATATTTGAAGCTTATAAGAAAACTTATCAAATGTTACATAATTAGTTAAAGGATAAGAAGTATTTGAGGACCTTTTATGTTGTGAGGGCTTAAAGAGCAGGTCAAAATCTATCTTATAATTTATGACTAAACTTTCCCAAATGGACATTTGTATATGCTAATATAGAGCTCGATTGAACTTGAACACCTATATGTGGTCCATAGATACTCATCTCTTCTAACACATTGTTTGGACACTTGATTAATGTGATCTAATGACAAGGTCAGTTTTGAGCAAGGGCACTAAGGGCCCTCACTTAGGGCTCATGCTCATAAAGGGCCTATTAATTGTAAGTTATTTTATTAAATACGTGTTTTATTTGAGCTAGGAATCAAGTATAAAAAGAGTTGTTTTTTTTAATTTTAAAGGAATTTATTTAAGGAACAAACGTCAATCTTAATTTAGTAAAAAAGGTAGCTTGATCTATCATCGTACATAAAAAAATTTTCTTTTGAAAGGTAAGACAGTAATGGAAGCTGGCATTTCATATGAATTTGCTTTTGCTAAATGTCAAGATTCATATTTTTTTAATTGAAATTCAATAAGAGAAGGCCTTAAATTCAAGAATTTCACATTGACCTTACCTTCATCA
The DNA here is from genome assembly GCA_026874005.2 of Erythroxylum coriaceum. Taxonomy (NCBI): domain Eukaryota; kingdom Viridiplantae; phylum Streptophyta; class Magnoliopsida; order Malpighiales; family Erythroxylaceae; genus Erythroxylum; species Erythroxylum coriaceum. The sequence goes on from JANQAP020000129.1 coordinate 329,995, forward strand.
ACATCATTTCCATCTAGGTAAACACATTTAATTTGCTCTCTTAAACTCTTTTAATCTAAAGACTCGGTGAAAATTTGAAATTTGATTACGAGTATGATGATATTTTCAATCTTGGTAGAATTTTCTACTTTTTGAATTGAAACTCAGATTAAATTCTAGGTATAATTTATCTCTCATTCATTTCCTATTTCAATTGCAGTTTATTCAAATAAATTGAAATATGTCAATTTAGGTATAATTTCAATTCGAATTGAAGTTTATTAGGGTAATTTTATCTCGTTATCTCTCTTTCTTTTCGCACATATCATAGTTGATAGTTTTTATCTCTTTTTTTTTTCAACTGCAATTTATCTCTCTTTCATTTATTAAGTCATAATTAGCATTTTTATTTATGAATTTAGTTAATTTTGTATATATAAATTTAATTTTTTATATTATTAATGGAAGTTGGTTTCAATAATCTTATAATATGGATATTACTGCTAATCTCTATTCTTTTTGGTGAAAATGGATCACTATTAGTTTTAGATATTTTAGAATAACTTAGAAAATTGAAAATAAATTTTGAGTATAATAGTTTTTATCATAAAAGTTTGCTCTTTGTTTTTAATTTTAATACAACATATTAAATTTGGCTCTTTATTTTTGTTTGTTTGTCATAGATATATAATACTACTGATATATCTTTGTGATAAATGGTCTAGTTATTGTTGTTTTGTTGCGCTTACCTACTTCTTCTAATTCCATATATATGTTTTTGTTCTTTTTCTAATTCAATTGTGTTATAATTATTATATGTCTAAAAAGCATTTATCTAAAAGTGAAAAAAGAGGGGGGGAAAAGTAAAATAGTTAATAGAATCCTAAAAAGAAGTTATCCATAAATTTGAGAGTGGACTCCTTTAGTAAGAATTATGAGGAATTAGTGGACATAGTTTTGAACAACCTAATGAAATTTAAGTAATGAAATTTATATTCATGAGAATGTTAGTAATTTGAGTAATCATGATCATGTATCAAATGCATCAAATTCAGAATATTTAAGCCTAAATGAGCAATCGATCCTTCTGTTGAATATTTATGATTCTAGAAATTAGAATAATCTTGACAATAAAGGAAGAAACATTTTAATTGAAAAAGGGCTTGTAAGAGAATTGAATCTTATGTTTACTTTAAACAATACATATTTGCATATTGTTGATTCATTGGAGCCCTTTTTTTACCTTGTCCCGGGTCTATAAAACATTAACACTTTAACTTAGCCCAGAGTTCAAATCTATAAAAATCATGCACATAGATATAATTGTCAAAATGTATCAATCATCTATCATTCTTTTTTGCCTCTAACGATCATTTCCATACCATTCCTTTAAACAATTTCTTTATGTTCTTCATTTGTACTTTCCCTTTCTTCTATCATAGTGTCATTTTGCCCAACTAGAGGTTGTGGTTAAATCTTACTATGCTCATTACCAATTGAAGGAAAAATATCAAACACATTGATAAATGTATGAATTTTCAAATTATATGCATTATTAATTAAATTACTTATTCAGATTTAAATATAATTTTTTTCTTAGTAAAAAATATATTTGTTGTTTGTGTGTTTTAAAAATATAATTAAATCTTTTTAAGTGAATAATATCTCATATTTATTTATGGATGAGAAGAGGAGAAAAAGTTCAAAAAATTTATATGAAAAATAGAAATTAACAAGCTATTGATAGATTATTTATTAGTCAATTTAATTCAAGTAATTGTACCCGATTACAAATAACCTCATTGGGTGTGTTAGCCATATAGGCTATCCCTGGTCAAAGGCACATGGGGATAACATAACCAAGGTACGTGGCATTATTAGACCATATGAATCAAGAAAGACTCTTCTCGTTATGACTCTTAGGCTCATAGAATATTTACCAATAAGCCTTAACGAAGCTGCATCACGAGTTTCCAGCCTATATACCACTTAAGTGGTTTATAAAACAGATCATCTATAAGAGATTAAAGATAAACAAAGATTGACAGTAGTATAGAATCTAGGTATGCTAGCCGAGACACACAAGCCCTTCGTCTCTGTCTGGGCATCAATTCTCAAGGCCTGCCTTTTAGGAATCTAAACCGTCCAATCTTCCCCCATTTAACAAAGAGCTCAAGCACGATCCATAGTCTAAGACTTTATGATACACATGATCCTCATAAAGAGGCAAATGTAGATCATACTTGTCATTCTTTATAACTGTGGCTACATTATTCAATAATTAAGCTTTCAGGAGAGAGAAAACTTATAAAGAAGCCATATAATGCAAAACACACAATATTTTTTTATTGATTTTCCTCCTTTGCTTGGGAGTTCTTTGTTTGAAGAATCTGACAAATCAGCATCATGTCCTTCATCTGAAGGGCTTATAATTTCCTTTATGAGAAATGTAGGATTTGTGAGACTTTTTATAGGAGAACTTTCTGTGATGATGCTTCTTTTTCATATGACATTCACAATCTTTTTTCTCCTTACACTTGATCTTCAAATAAGGCTTTCTATAAGTCTTTTTCAATAGAGGACTACCTTTAATCATGTTTTTGAAAAATATTTGTTGATCACACAGCTTATCAAGTGATGTTAAGGCGAGTTGATTTCTCCAAGAGATATATCCCTTATATCTTTTCGTAATGTTGCAATGGTCCTTTATAGTTCAGGTTGTAACTCTTCTGGGATGGAGAAGATGAATGTATAAAGAAGATTGACATCATTGAAACCATGTAGAAGATAATATCATTCCTTCATTTGTTGAAAATGTTTTTGTAGTTCTCGTCTATCTAGAGAACAACACTTCATTTTAAAATATTCCTACCTGATTTATTTATCAATGAGTTGAAAATCGCAAATGGATTCTTTATGAATCACTCCAAGAAGTATTCAAGCAGATGTTACTTGTATGTACCAGAGTCTACGATAATCGTTTAAACTTTGCCACCATTCTTGCAAAGTGTTAGCAAAATGAGAAGTAAACTAAGACAAAATATCCTTTAATGGATTATTTGGTTAAGTAATTTATAAATCAATCTATACTCCAAATTGAGACGTTCTATCCATTTTTTGGTGAAATATTATTGAAGGTAAACCAGGGTCCTAAAGTAAGTCTGGTTAGTGGTACTTGTACTACTGGTGGTGAGATTTAGAATGGTTTGGTTCCTGTTGATTTAGCTTCACTAATATTTGATTCGACTTTAGTTGGTTCAGGCATAGTAATCATGATCTGAGCTAGATCAGACAAATCAACAAATTGTTCAAAGTCGTCTAAAGATGGTTTAGATATTTCAGAAGATTGCTTAGATATGTTAGAATGTTCTGATATTTCTGAAATAAATGCTGGTGATCAAGGAGCTTTGTCTTTCCCAGTGGCTAGAGAAGGGTAAGTTTTTACTGGAGAAGAAGGTGGAGTTTTGATTTGCAAGTTTTTGTCCATGGATCAATTGGTTTAACATATGAAGGTGATGGATCAGAAGTCTTTGCATGTTTGGGCTTTGGGGATCTAATTGATTTGGGTTTAGCAGTTGTAGGATGGATATGCTGCTTGATCAAGGGATAATTCATTTTGAATACTTTTTCATAATCAAGGGATGATTGGAAAAGTTATGGGATAAGCTCCATAAACAGTCTTGGACCGTTCTGTCTGCATATCAGCTTCCATTCTTTGGAATACCTCCTTCAATTTTCAGAGTTATTGTTCTTTATTTGCGAAATCGAGTCCAAAATATTGAGTGTCAATGTATCTTCTAAGATCAGCATCAAGTTGGGTCATCTGATCTTTTAAATAGGTCTATAATTTGTGGACCTGAAAAGAGACTGTTTTAACTTGGTTTTAAGTGATCTGAGTTTGTTGATTAAGCCCATCAAGTTTAAAAGCAATTCTTTTAATAACTATGTTTGGGCGATTGCATTGTCTGACTGCTAATTGAGCACTTTATCGACAAGATTTGATAAAATGGTTCCTTGAGAAGTAATTCCTGTAGCACGGATATAAATGTTAGAGATAACCGTATTATGTTCATCAGTACGTCTCTCTAGTGAAGGAAATTCCTCCTCATATGATTGTACCATCATACAAGGAATTGGGGTTATAGAGGCAACATGAAAAGAAGGAATAAGTGGCAGTGGTTTGCTGGGAATGGGATCTATAAGGAACAAATGTTCTTTGCTAACAATTTTGAGTAATTCTTAAAGAGTCTTTGGTTTGGTTTTTAGATTTTTAATCCCAATCTATGGTCTGGAATCAGGATCATGATCATCATTTTGATGGGGGAATTGTTAAGCAGGTTGATAGTAATGGATTTCTTTAAGTTGTTGTTTTCCTATTATGTTCTTCTTCTTCTTTCTTCGAGCATAGAGCTCATCATCACTGTCATATTCATAATTCAGACATATTTTACAGTCAGGTTCGCACATGGATGGATCTACATCCTAGACAAAATGTCCACGATGATGGTTGATGTATACAGGTTCTCCATCTGGTGTGAAGTAATGGATTGGAGGTCCATCTTTGCCTTCCTGAAGAGAGAATATCAATTGAAGCATCAAAACAGTGCTAGATGTGTTGGATGAACTTGGCTGATCATCATTGGGCCTGGTGTAGATGGATTTTACCTATCCATCTCGTAAGGTCTTGAGAATAAGAGGAGTTGTTATATAGAAGGAATGCCTATGATGAGCATGTAACATTTTTTGGTAGTTAGTGAACCATTTAGTCAGCATTAACTTCTTAAGTTCCATTGGTGGTAGCTGGTTTGAAATTTGTATAATGGTAGTCTGAACATTAGCTCTGTCTACTACCATGTATAAAGCATCTAAAGTGGAATTTGGGAAATTCATATCTACTATATGATTCTACAAAGGGTAGATCATTTGGTGGTGAAGAGTGGTCAAAATGGTTGTAGGATCTTGTTATGCTCCAGTGATTTGGATCTGGACTTGGAATATCTCAGATAAGGTGAGATCATCTAACTTGATATTGAAATTAGGGGCAATTGTAAGGACGATACTTATGTTATTGAGAGTGGTCAACAAAGTACCAATTAATTCATTTTGGTACGTAGCATAGGCAGTGTCAAGAAGAGAGGTTCGGGCTATAATCAGAATTCCTTTTCTTTATAGAGAGTAAGAACAAGGCGAATAACTCTAACATGAAGATGTGTATGATTATGCTCTCTCCAAAGAGAGATTAGTTCCTTTGAAATTTCTAACTTCACATATTATTCTGTTGTGGTAGCTTTTAAACCACACTACTCCAAATGAGAATTTTGGATGATTTCTTTGACCTTTAGGCGATGTGTGGAGAGAATAGTCCTTATACTTCTTGTCCAAGAACAATCACGGGAGTGTATAATGGAGGAATTAAGCAAAGGTAAAGAAGTATCAGAAATATGACACTCTGCAGAAAGATGAGTAATTTCTACAAGGTTTTTAATTTTATTTGAAAGAGTACGTTTAACATGAGAAGAAAGATTGACAATAAAGAAAGTTGAAGAAAGATAAACATGGTCACTAGGTAAAGAGTCACTCATAGTTGAAGAAAACCCTTACTTACTATCATCCGAAATAATTTAACCACAGTCAATAACAATCACGACTGATACCACATGAGCTATCTCTAGTCAAAGGGCACACGGAGATAACATCACTAAGGTACGTGACATTGGTAGAGGATATAAATCGAGAAAGATTATTCTCGCTGTATATTTTCCTTTAAATTAATATTGGTTTGTTAAATTAGATAATAAATAATGATAAATATTATAGTTATTGTAGAATTAATATTTTCATTAACTAAAATATACTATAAAAACAATAAATATACGTAGCTAATTGATCTGTAGTATTGTTTTGATTGGATACACATTACGCACCCTTCATCCACTTCGTCCTTGCATTACACTTCTTTATTAGGTATGTCAATGGGCAAGCCTGACCTCGGTCATGGTGGGCCACAGGCCGCCCCGTGATTAGCTGACTGGCCCGTGGCTCTCCTATGGCTCGTCGGGCCACGGATGGGCCGAATCGTCTATTAATTTTTAAAGAAAAAAATAAAAACGACATCGAGAAAAGTGAGCGAGCCACGGGCCGGGCCGGACAAGCTCGTGACCTAGCCCGGGTGAATCATGATCGACCCGTGGCTCGACTAACCCGAGCCAAAAAGAGACCGGGCCGGGTCATAATTGCCATCTCTATTCTTTATCTTATCGTATCTTTATCAGTTACTCTCCTGTACTTGAGGTTTGGTCCTGAACATAGATAAGATTTGTTCAATAGTCTTATCCACTGCACCCCTCAGATAAGCGGAGGCAAAAGTAGAGATGAGGTAAGGGAAAGGTTTTAATTATCTAGAAAATGATTTAAGCGTCGAGGTAAGGTTTTAATTATCTACAAAATGATTTAAGCGTCGAAGTATTAACACTGGAACTATCTTCCACATTATTTTCTTGAGTTAGTCTAACCAATATGCATTTAACTCATCCTAAAAGACATAAGGCACATGTCTGCAACTAATATGTGCAAAATTTGGAATTGGAAAGCTAAGAACAGTCACATATTGGAGTTCATGAAACAGTTTATCAAGAGGAGGATGTTGTGTTTAGGAGACAAAAGCCGGATTTTACTAAGACTCCGTTTAATGTCACTGTTTGGGACGATGTTGTGTTTAGGGGATAATACGCTTAGGGTACTAAGCATTGTAATTTATTGTGAAGGTTGATCCCATTGCTTTAAAAATACTAAATTCAACTCCGCATCGATTCATATCGGGAACTTGCTCATCTTTTTCTCGTGGCCATTGCAAGCACTTGCGATTCACAAACCCAGCCCAAAAAGTAGTGAGCCCAGTTCTCTTCTCAACGGCTAAAACCTCCCTTCACAGCTAAAACCTCTGTGTCCGTTGCTCACTCTCAACTCATCCCCAAACGTTTCCCGACAAAATGGATGATATTTTCCCAGCTCCCAAACAACGCCCAAAACTCGATCTCCACCAAGCTTTCACCACCCTCCAAAACCACTGCGCTGGCTTCCTTCAAAACCTCCCCCAGTTCAACCCCAACCCATCTTCACTCCAAACCCATCTTCACGCCTCTTTCTGCAGCACAAAACAGCTAATAGACGCCACCCTCTCTCGCTTCAACCCCCACAACATTCCATCGTCCTCCACGAACTCACCGCTCTGGGCTCGAATTCCTCTCGACCCTAAGACCCATTTAGGGACTCCTACTCGCCGAGCCGGTGGTGCAATGTCGAACGAAGCCATTGAAGAGAGACTAGCAGGCGTGCCCGTCTACGCTTTGAGCAACCCTAACGAAGAATTCGTTTTGATTTCTGGTGCTTCTAGTGGGAAGTCTGTTGGATTAATTTGTTTTAAGAAAGAGGACGCGGAGGCCCTTCTTGAGCAAATGAAGAGTATGGACCCTGCTATGAGAAAAGCCGGTTCTAAGGTTGTTGCTATTGCTTTAAACAAGGTGGGTTCTTTGGCTTCATGTTATATGGGTTTCTGCATTTATATTTAAAGATTGAATTTTGTTTTAATTGATGACTTTTTTTTTTCTTTTGTAGGTTTTTCAGCTGAAGGTTAATGGGGTGGCATTTAGGTTGATACCTGATTCTTCACAGATTAGAAATGCGCTGAGGGTAAGTTTTTCCTATACTTCTTTTGTTTGTGTCAAACTTAGGCTAAGTTTGCTTGAATTTGAATTTTCCCCATTTAACTAAAGCTTGATATTACTTGAATCACGTGTAACCTTAAAATAGCATCGAATCTAGTGTGGTCAAGGCAAATGCACATCTTGAATTTGAAGTGAGTGTGCCAAACTCAAGAAATTCAATCTTTGATGGCGTTTTGAGACTATTAGCATTGTTTTAGTTAAGTCTTTGTTATCATCCATATAGTTTATCTTATTAATTAATTAAGTGCCTGCCTGCGTGCTATTCCAGAATTTATTAATATGTGCTTTTGTTCATTGTAGGAGAGGGAGAAGGCTGGTTCCAATGATGATGCCTTCACTGGGGTGCCAGTTTTCCAGGTTTTCCCTTTTCTACATTACCAGCCAATTTGATAGCTTAGAAGTATTATGATTAAGTTACGATGAACAGAAGGAATAAAATTATGCATTAGGGATTGTGTGACTAAATGCAAACTTGTAGCGGAATTGAGTCTTGGTATCTTGCATCTATAAAATATTTCCCTGAATTTGTCTAATAAAACAGAATTCGAGTTTGTGAATATATGTCAACTGGAGAGCATAAATTGTTTCTGCAAAAATTTGAGCTCATAAAATTAAAAAATTATTATACTGTCACCTCAGTCCCATTGTGTTAATTGAATGTGTTAAGAAATGATTATGATTACTTTTATTGTGACAAACTGTATGCTTTACTTGTTACATGCCATTACCACAAAGAATTAATGGATTGAAATTGATTCTGCATTTGATCTATAGAATCATCAACACGGGAAGATGATATCTTAAATGTGTTACGCAGCCATGTACATCCATACTGTTACATGAAATTTGCATTATGCATTAATCCAATAATCCAACTAGGTACATTTTAATTATTTTGTGCTTGTTAGATCCATGCATGGGGCCTCTTGTAGTTTGCAAATCTGAATTTTGCTCTTTTAATTTCACTGCATCGATATAGGTGTAGTTACCTGGTCTTGCAATGTTCCAACACTTTCTGCGGGGAATTTTGGTGCTCATTTTTTGGTTTATTATTGTCATTTTGCATTTTCCACTTTTTCTGTTATGAAGAGTTTCACTTTATTGGAGATTCTCTTGGTCAATGCTTAGGTAGCCTTTGATGCAGGGTACAATGAGCTAGCTGAATCTATCCAGATAATTGGAAGTTGGGCATTTCTTTTTTGATATTTTTACTTAGTTACTCATTCGGAACTTTTTGCATGAAGAACTAATTCAAACTTTGGAATTTTGCATTTCAGTCTAGGAGTTTGGTGTTGAGAAGCCAAAAGAAGAGCTATCGTCCGGTATTCTTCAGAAAGGTTAGCTCTGGAAAAAGAAGGTTTACTTTATTCATTTAAGGGAGAATAGAAATGGGGTGAGGGTTGGGGAGCAGGTGGAACATAAAGATTGGGGCATTTGGTAATGAAGTCACTGATTACACTGTAAGCACTAAACTTCTAATATTCCTGTGGTTCTTACAGGAGGATTTAGAAAATTCTCTACAACGAGCTTCCTACCAACAGAAGAAATTAAATCCTGCTTTCAGGCAGGGGGATATTCAGGTATAGCATATTGTTGGTGCCTCTCCATTTTCAGAGTTCATGTTCGTTACATATGTACGTTTGGTTTTGTGTAGGTTGCTGTCTTTGAAGAAATAATCAAGGGTATGAAGGTAAGCAGAACCTGGATCTTTTCCGTGTATTTTGCAAGGGATGGCCTAGAAGAGACCAGACAATTATTATCTTGTGGAGTTGTTTTTATATCCAAATGTACTTATCTAATCATTTCTTCTCTTATAAAGCTAAAATCCTGAAGCAAAAATTTTTGCAGGAAAGTTCTACATCGACCTGGGATGACGTTGTCTTTATTCCTCCTGGATTTGATGTTTCAACTGATCCTTCCATGCTATAGGTAGCTGAAAATGAGTAGCTGACGTCTTTATGATGTTCCAATTTATCATCCTTTCTACAAGGGCTGCAAAAGTGAGTTATTAGTGGCAATGTTGATGGCCATGTGTTATTGTATACATATGTTTTGCCAATAATGAAAGTGTAGATAAATTCGCATGTTTGTATTGAAATTGTTGATAGGTATAGATTGGGCATGTTAGTCATCAGGTACCTTCAGTAAGTTGGTTAGTCTCTAGTTAATGCAAGTTGTGAGAATTTTTGAGTTAATTGAAGCTAAATTGGTCATAACGTCATTTTGTATCCGTTGTGAATTGTGACATACTTGCCCTTACCATTTGAGGTAGCATTTATATAATGTAATATCAATCTTAAAGTAGCCGAGTATGATGCTTTTCATCTGAAAGCTAATATTCTGGTTTGCTTTTGGTTGACTTGTAAACGAAGAAGTAATGGATTAGAACAACGGGGAACAATAAAGCTTGCAATTTTCAGAGTGATGACGAGATTAGTAATGGAAAAGTCGCTGGAGATTTGACGTAAAAACATGGGAAATCAATAATCATAGCAACCCATTAAATGGGTTTAAGGTGCCTTTAGGAGGAAGAGAGGCTTTAGAGCGATATATGCAAGAATTTCGGAATTAGGCTGAAGGTAATTTTTGCTTCTTATTGTATGTTTTACTCGATGTTTGTATCAAATTCTCTAAGTATGTTAGATGTGCGAGTGGTGAGAAAGTCAATAATAACTGAAACAGAGAATAATAGAAATGCAAATGAAGTAGAAGAATGTAGAATGAATTTCGTATATTCTTTTAACAGCTGTACATGAGTTTATATACAAATGTGTTAGTAACTGATACTCAACTGCTACTAATTAGTAATTGCATTACAGTTAACACCTAGCTAACAAACTAACTACTACATAAATATATTGTAACATCCCCTCCTCAAGTTGGAATTGGTTGTGAAACCATTCCTAACTTGGCAATAAAGACTGCAAATTGTGGATTGCTCAATGATTTCGTCAAAACATTAACTAGCTGTAGATGAGTTGAAACATACATGGGATTGATAAAACCTTCCTTGAACTTGTTTCGCACTATATGACAATCAATTTCCAGTGCTTAGTACTTTCATGAAACACTGAATTTTCAGTGATGTATAAAGCAGATTTGTTGTCACATCACAAGAGAATTGGTGTGTTAAGTGTCACCTGAAAATCCCGAAGCAAATAACTCACCCATAGGAGTTCACATATTGCTGAACCCATGCTTCGATATTGTGCTTCACAAGAACTTCGTGAAACAGTATTCTGCTTCTTAGTTTTCCATGAAACTAGTGATCCACCAAGAAAAACACAATAACCACTCAAAGATTTCCGACTAATTGGACAAACCGCCCAATCACTATCACAATAAACCTCAAT
>JANQAP020000129.1:420336-431478 GCA_026874005.2 Erythroxylum coriaceum
AAAACTACACAAAAGTTAAGTAAGAAGGAAAAATATGAACTTGAAGATTGTCGATTGAAACTTCTGAGCAAAAATATCCAAAATTCTGCTAACAGGAGAACAATAAGAATAGTTGAAGAGGAGGTAGGGTTTTATAAAAGAGTTGTCGTAAAGTTCAGAGAGAATGAATGATTGAATTGGCTAGCGTATTTTTTAGATTAAATTCCTAGGAAAATAATCTAAATACCAAGGGAGTGATGGGATTTAGAATCCAAGTAAAGTGCTACTATTTTTCCTAGATTGGAAAAATTTTTACTTTTATAACTATTCAAAAAAATGAACCAAACGTGATAATATAAATTTTAAGAAAAGGATTACTTTCCCAAGCAAGAATCTATGCCAACCAAACAAGGTCTTTGAGTTAAATGGTTGACCTCTTACTTCCTCTAAGGTCAATGCATATAGGAAATTAAGAAAAACACCGCATGCTCTCATTTCCTTAATCAACTTCAGAAACTACGAGATGCGATCCGACAAGAGGTTACTTTCAAAATAGGCGATGGGAGATTGGTATCACTTTTGTATGATAATTGGTCAGGATAGGGATAACTGATACACTCTCCTCATTATTTCAGGATTCCAATGTCCTCACTACACACCAAAATTTGTCTTTTGATACATGGTAATTCCTGGAACTTCCCCCATAATTTAAGGCATCTCTAACCAGGATACCCCCTTGATTTAAACATCCCATACATTTGTTTCTAGAAGGATATACTAGTCCACAAGCTCAATAACAAAACCATTATTCATTTGTTACAAAGAAGGGGCTGCAAGGTAACCTGGTTCAAAATAGTTTGGAGTAAAGCTTAACTCTAAGAATTTCCTTTATTTTATCATTGGCTATTTAAAACAAGTTAAATACCACTGATAGAATGTCATACTTGCAACTTGATAAAACTTGTCTGATGTGCTTAATGCATGAGGAATCAAGGAACCATCTTCTCTTCGAATGCCCATCAACAAATTCATTTGGGATTATGTAACTATGAAATGTTTGTGGCTTGATCCAAGAGATTCACTTATAAACATTATACAAAGAATATCAAATCAGAACACCTATTCGAAACTAGATCAACTGATACATAATGTTGCACTGGAAATTTGTATCTACACATTTTGGAGAGAAAGAAATTTGAGATAGTTTGCAAACAAACATTCTTCCAAGCAAGCCTTGAAATATATAATCTCACTGAAGTTAAGAAGCTCATTTTGATAAAGAATCTGCACCAGAGTTGTAGTTCAGGCATACTTTCCTCACTGCATATATAAAGTAATGTCGTAATGTTTTTTCATCTTGTTTTTTGTCTTTAATACTTGCCTTCCAATGCAAGGTAGTTAAGGGTAATCCTCTACGTTTTTCAGCTTGTTTGTAGAACTTTCGTATTTATTATTTAATTCCATTTCTTTTTCAAAAAAAAGAAGCGAGCTAAGGTTTTATGTTTTTAATGTGATGAATGATACACATCAAGACATTAATGTAGGAAAAAGCAATTTCATGTATATATGGTGGAGAAGGAAGAAAAGGGGGGAAGCTGAGGAAGAAAACGTAGAGTAAGGTAACTTGGAACCCAATTCTCCTAATGTGTCCCTAAAGTTAATAGTTGGAATAGAAGGTGAGTGACAGTTTAAACAAATGAGAGTGTTCGGGATTCATCATAAGAAAATGATACACATGCTAATAGATAATAGAAGTACCCATAATTTTATGGATATTTCTGTAATTAGGAAGGAAAAATGTGATGTGTAGAATATGGAGCCTTTTTAAGTCATAATAAATGGTGGGTTGAAGTTATAATAAGTGGTGGGTTGAAGTTAACTTACAATCAATGTTACTTGAATTTCACTTGGTCTAATGCAAGGGTTGGAATTCATTATAAATGTTGTGGTGATTGCCTTAGGAGGACGTGATATGGTATTAGGAATAATGATTAGTTGGTTTAAATGATGTGTTGTGTAATTTTATAAAAAGGACAACAAAGTTCAAATAGGGAAATAAAATGGTGACTCTCAGTAGGAATCCTAATAAGGGAACCAAACTTATATCTAGAAGGAAGTTCTATAAAGTGTTCAAAAATTCAAAAAAGGGCAAATTGTACATTTTACAGTTGACAATACCCACTGAAGTAATAATTGATGAAGCAAGGATTCATCAGGAATAACATTGGACCCATATGGGATTAAAAAAAAAGGTAATTCATAGAGAATGTCATAGACTATAACGAATTAAACAAACACACTATAAAGGATAAGTTCCCTATACCATTTATTAGCTATTGTGAATTGCTTAGATCTAGTTTGTATTCAAATTTGGATTTGACATTATGGTATCACCAAATTTGAATGCACCTTAAAGACGTACCCAAGACTACATTCAAAACATATGAAGGGTGTTATAAGTTCATGGCACTGGCTTTTGGCTTAACCAATATCTCATAAACCTTTAAGGCCTAATGAATGTCATCTACAAACCTTACATAAGGAGGTTTATTCTAGTTTTTTTTTCAATGACATATTGATATATAGTTGCTCTTCCAAGATGCACTTGTAGGATATTAATAAGACCATAAAGATTCTCTAAGAAAACTAGCTTTTGTAAAGGATAAGTGTGTTTTTAAGTGGGACAAGTGGGTCATTTGGGATATTCTATATCATAACAAGGAGTGACCATAAATAGTAGAAAAATGAGCTTAATTTAGCAATGGCTTGTTCCTAAATCATTCAAAGAGCTAAAAGGGTTCTTGGGCATCATAAGATACTATTGCATATCTTTTAAACAATATAAAGAATTGACAAAACCACTAATTAACTTGGTGAAGACACCTAACATCAATAACTAGAGGTAGATTCCTGAATCACAAAGAGCATTTGAGTAACTGAAGAGGGTAATAACCACAACCCATATGTTGGCTTTGCCATATTTCTCTAAACCCTTTGTAATAGAGGTTGATGCTAGTGGTATAGGAATTGGGGCAATTTTATAATAAAACAAACATCCCATATCCTTTTTGAGTAAGATGTTGGCCACAAAATATAGAAGATTGTCTACCTATAAAATACAGTTCTTGGTAGTGATTAAAGCCATTAAATATTGACAACACTACCTTAATAGGAGAAATTTTATTGTGAAAACTAACCATAAAAGCCTAAAATACTTGTTAGAACAAAGGATCACCACTCTATTTTAACAAACTTGGCTTCCAAAATTGTTAGGGTATAATTTTAAGGTGCAACATAGAAGTGGCAAGGATAATATACCAGCAGATGCTTTATTTAGGCTTACTAGCACTGAACTATTCATACTATCTATTTCTCAAGTTTACATACACCTTGTTAAAAAATAGGAGTGGGATCCAATCCTACATGCAATAGAATAAGGATGATTTTGATTTTTTCTCAAAGTCAAGAAACTTAAATTACATTTTCATTTGATTTTCTCAAAGCCAAGATAACTTAAATTTTATAACACAATTACTGCACAAAATATAATAAAGCATGAATCATAATTTATAGCTTATTTTAGCGTTTATCTTTTTCTTGTCATTTCCTTTTATTCATTTCTAAAATTGACTCATTTTAACTACCGTAGTCGTATAAATGTTAGACCACTAACAATATCCACGAAACATGTTGAACGAAATCTACAATTGTTATAGAGAGGGTTAGGCAAGATGTGTTAGCTCCCTTGGAGCTTAAACCTATCTATAATAATTTTAGGATATTTTAGTAATTTAATTTAATTTCAATTAAACTTTAATTAAAATTAAAATTAAATATAATTAAACACCAATTAGGCTTAAATAAGATTCAATATCTCATATTGATCTTTATTTATTACATATCCCATATTTAACTCTAAAGTTTTTCAAACTTTACAATTAAGTCCTAACTTGATTAAAATACCTTTTTTATCTTCAAGCTATTCTTTGTATATGACCTATTAAGTTTATGAATATATTAGAAATAGATATAAAGTATATCCCTAAATCATATTTAGGATTAGATAAATTAAACTCCTTTAATTTATCTTTAGTTCTTTAATTAAATAATTTATATTCATAGATTAAAATTGACATTTCGCAACATATCATGACTAACAAAATATTTAAGAATATCGAAGTAATCTTAACTAAGCTTTCCGTTTATGATTTTTTTGTATAATTCAATCTTTTCATCATACAATGTTTCAATTAGATATAGAACATGAAATTAATGTCTACTCTATTTGAGTCCAATCATGCTAGTTCTCCAACATTAGCAATTAATTAATTAATGACATTTGTAAGCCATTTTACAAAGTGTCATTCCACCTAAGCCAAAGATTTACCAAATCAATACTAATTAAAAATAATAAAACATTCTCTCGGATTAATTTGGGGTATGAATCCTATATTAATCACTCAACTATGTTCATATAGATCATACTATATCCAATGACTATTGAATTAGTTACCCTTGATTAGAATAGGTTGTAAGTAGTTCAAAACTTAACAATTCCTATATGAGATAATTTGATGATCTTAAATTAAAGAATCAGGTATACAATCATCACAATGAGATTTTCCATAGACTTAAAAGTAATGTTCCAAATGGAATCCTCATATAAGATCAGTTCAAGGAACTTGTTCTCTAACAAACACCCACTTGTTTGTTTAAATACCTCTATACTTTAATCTATGAGATTGAATACCTCCTTTATAAGGAAGAAATATAACGTGTACTATTCTTTTTATGCTCTGTTAATGTCCAATCTCGACAAAATAATGACTACAAATAATTAAGGGATGGTATATTAAAGTAATATGAATCTCATAATTATGATCTCATCATAATTTCATTTATGATGTATATTTACCCTATAAACTTTATCATATACATCTAAATGTATATAAGATAAATAATTCCTTTAAATAATTATGTTACGAAACCATAAGGATTCGATTGGTTATAATGATTAAACTAACAGTCCTATTAAAGGAAATAAGGGGAGTTAAAGCCAAGATCTTATCATTTAAGACCTTACTAAATAGCTGAGAGAGAGGGAATCTTGAGCTCATGAGCCTATAAATGGAAGGAAGAGTTGTTAAGGTGGAAAGGACAACTAGTAGCGAGGTTTAGCCCTAAGTTAAAGACAAAACTGATATTAATGGGGAACGATGAAGCAATGGAAGATCACTTAGGTATTTGATAACTATAAAAAGGCTTCAAAACTTGTTCTATTAAAAGGGCCTGTAGTGGATAGATTTACTAAATATGGATATTTCGTGGCAATAAAGCATACTTATTTAGCATCTAATGTAGCCTATCAATTCCTTTGTAACGTCTTCAAATTTCATGGTATTTCAAGAGCAATGGTTAATAACAGTGACTCTTTGTTTCTTAGTAAATTTTGGTGAGATATTTTTAAGTTATAAGGAGTCACACTGAAACTTTCCATAACTTACCACCCACTATCAGATGGCTAAATAAAAGTTGCCAATAAGGAGCTTGAAACATACTTGAGATGCTTTTGTAGCAAGACTCCTCATAAATGAGCGAAATGGATCCCTTTGGTAGAATGGTGGTACAATATCACTTACCACACTACGATTAATTCAACACTATACCATTTCTAGTTGGTGACTCCAAGTTAGTAATGATTAATCATGCTCTAATGGAAAGGGAGACATCATTCACTATTAATGAGTTTTATCTTAGAAGAGCCCAATATAGGATGAAACAACAAGATGATAGGAAGAGACCTGACTAAGAGTTCAAGGGAGGTGACTGGATGCTACTTAAGCTTCAACCATACAAATAACATTTGCTACAAAGAGTATTAATCATAACTTTTCCCCTATACTATGGAAATTACAAAGTGATTAAGAGCATAGGTAAGGTGGGTTATAAGTTATTACTCCTAGCTAGCACTTCCATACACCTAACATTTTATGTGTGGCAGCACAAGTGATTAATTACTAAGCAAATTCTTAAGATAGTTAACCTACCGATAAGCTTGATAGTTGCAGAGCATACTTCCTGGACCATCTTGAGTAAGAGAATTGTTTAAAGGCATAATCAAGTAGTGATTCAGTTGTTAATGTATTGGTCGTGACTCAGTTATTAGTGGATTGGTCCGATGGAACTCCATGAAGGCAATATGGGAATATATGCTTAAGTTATAGAAAAGATTTTTAGATGTGAACTTGATAGAAAAAGATCTTAAAGGAAAGGGAATTATTGCAAATAAAGGTTAAAAGTCTTTGTGAGAAAGAAAAACAAACAAAGGAGGAAACATAAAAACTTTCAACGTCGTCTTGTTATTATAATTTTCTACTCTTTATGCACCATTTGGTCACTATCAATATAACAAACTAAGATACATGTTATATTTATATTAGATGTCTGAATATGTAAAGTATTTTTTGTACAACAAAATTGTAAAAAGGAATTATCAAAAAATAAAATTGTCCTTGTCTTGTCCTCTTCTTCTCTCTTCTCTCTCATTTCTCTCTCTTTATCTCTCTTATCTGCATTTTTTTGGTGCTTAGTTAAGTTTCTTTATATGTAACATAGACTACTTGAGAACTATAGATGCAAGTTAAATCCTATAGAGAGGCTTAATTGTGCTTATGTAAAATCCATATTATGTACCTCTAGGACAAAACTCTAAAAGTGAACTTAGAGTTTTAAGGACAATTATAATAATAACAACAATTTCTATAGGGACTACACAAAAAGTAATGAATTCTCCTACTGTTTTTTTCACTTCTATAAAAAATTTGTGTATATATTTGTGTCAAATTTACTAATATCACCTGGACCTCACTTGCGACAGATCTCACCAAAAAAAGAAAAGAAATTAAAATGTCACCATTTAACTGACCATATTAATAAAAATAATTAAATGATGCCTTTAACTGATTATCTTTTTTTAAGATGAATAAAGAATTTTATTAACTCAAACAAAGCTTTACAACTTTATAAAGACAACAGTATCATTTCTAATTTACCCATATAAGTTATCAAAACTTTAGCACAACTACATAAACATACGTCTAAAATGTTATTACAAGTTCCATGAGATTTTCATTCTTTGGTTGATTTTGGATTGTGTATCATAGGCAATTAGGGTTTCCCTTATCCAATTGATAGTTTTATCTTCTCGGACATGCCTTTTTCGATTCCATTCCTTTATATATTTAATTGGTCCTTTCCCTTCAAATTGAGTAAATACGATAAATAGATGTAGTTTTGAAGATAAAACCATTCTTCTTAAGTGTGTTAACAATTGTGATAGCCCATTGTATAATGTTTGTCCATTCTATCAAGAGACAATAGACTTGCATTATATGCTGTAACCGATTCCAAGTTCTCTGAGAAAAGTTAAACTAGAAGAAAAGGTGTTATGGAGTTTTTGGACTATTATTACATAGCAAGCATATAGGGTTATAGCTCCTAAACCATCTATTCTTTGTCCTCGACATGTTTTTGATAGCTAACTAGCAGATAACTAAGGCTTTATAAGAGTATTTTTCTACCTGGTTTTATAGTTTTCCATGAGGGGGACACAATCAATATATTTTGGCTTATTAGTAGTGATAGGTACTCCTAGGTACTTAAAAGTGGGAAATTGGACATTTAGACATGTTA
The DNA here is from genome assembly GCA_026874005.2 of Erythroxylum coriaceum. Taxonomy (NCBI): domain Eukaryota; kingdom Viridiplantae; phylum Streptophyta; class Magnoliopsida; order Malpighiales; family Erythroxylaceae; genus Erythroxylum; species Erythroxylum coriaceum. The sequence continues at coordinate 428,008 of JANQAP020000129.1, forward strand.
ATCTGCTTATATCTTCAACATTCTGGATATTAGAAGAGATGTATATACAAATTTTAGAGAAATTGGTTTTTATCCCAAACATCTTAGTGAACTTCTTTAAGATTCTCATAATGAGTGTAATAAAACATAAGTCAGCACCATAGAATAGCTTAGGATCATCAGCAAAAGTCAAGTGATTTATCTTAATATCCTGCATTTGTAATGGTACTTAAATATATAGTTCTCAAATATGAAGGCCTGTAGTAACCTAAAAAGGGCTTCAGTTATTAAAGTGAATAGGTAAGGAAGAGGGGGTTCCTCTGCCTTATTCCTTTATAGCTTTTGAAGAATTTTATAGATCTCCCATTAATCAGTATGCTAAAAGTGATGCATTCCTTTATCCATTAAACGAATTGACTTAGGAAGTCAAATGTTTAAAGGCAACTTCTAATGAATTCTCATCTAATAGTGTCAAATTCCTTGAAAAAAATCTGGAGTGCATAGCTCTTGATAGGTCTTTTGGTTATGTATTGCCTCATTAAGTCTTGCATTAGGAGTATATTATCCCCAGTAGATCTACCAGGGATAAATGTTCCCTGAGCCTAGTTTATTATGGACTTCAGCAAGCATTTGAATCCATTGGCTATGATTTTAGAAATCAACTTATGCACAATATTACAGCCAGAAATGGGGCAAAAATCCTATATAGAGGATGGATTTTGATTCTTAGGAACTAGGCATATGTATGTTATGCTTAAATCCTTAAGCAACTTAGAAGATAAAAAGAATTGTTGCATATCCGCCACAATTGAATCGCTAATGATATTCTATGTATTTTGAAAGAAGTAAACACTAAAACTATCAGGGCCAGATGCTTTGGATGGATTAAAGCTAAATAAGATCTGTTTGATCTCCTTAGTAGTGATAGGACTAACCAAATACTCCATTTATTGGTTGATTTTATCTTTTATTACCTAAGCAATGTCCCTAATGATATTCCCACCTTCCTTTAGGGTATCTATTAGTTCTTTAAAGTATCTTAATGCAATACATTCTGACTGCACTTGATTTGCACCCCTTTCCCCCCTCTCATATATTAACATGGCAATTTTATTTTTATTTCTATAGGCTAGGATTTTATTATGGAAGAATTTGGTATTGGCATCTCTCTCCCTCAACCAATTAACTCTTACCTTCTGTTTGAGAATGGAATTATGCATATTTAGAGCTGAATTGTATTCCTTCATACTTGAGGCTTCTAGGTTCTTGATATTCAAATCATTAAGAAAGTTATAGCATTCTTGCTATGCCTTCCTCAGTTTTCCTTAGCTTGCACTAGGTTCAAAGTAGAATCCATTTTATCGTGCTTAGTAAAGTCCTTAGTACTCTGTTTAAATCTCTAAAGTTTTCTTATAACCTAACAAGACTTAAACCCTTCCATCTCTAATTGTCAATTTCTCTCTACTACTTCCTCAAAACCCTCTTTGTTTGTAAGGGAATTAAAAAACCTGAAAGGATCCCTAGAAAGTTTGTAATTAACCACTACTTAGATTTCCATCCTGAGTGATCAAAGCATAATAGTTCTCCACACTGAGAAAATGAGCCAGGGGATTGGGAAAACCATTATTGATTTATAATGACCTATCTAGCTTTTTCCTAAAAAAACATTCCCCTTGTTGTCTGTTATTCTAAGTATAAAAGTTTTCCATATATCTCAAGTCCACTATATATATACATTGTGTCACTTCAACTAGCTCTTTTCCCACACCTTTACTCTTAACTCTGCAGCTCTCAACCTTCAAAAGGGAGAGTACAATTAAAGTCTCTTGCCATACTCTAAAGTCTATTAATAGAAGCACAAAATTCCTTAATATCCTCCCATAGCTTAGACCTCTAGAATCTATAGTTATTAGCATATAAAATAGATAGATTAAAATAAAAAGGAGTACCTAGGAGCTAGCATGCAAGATGGATTAATTGATCTGATGTTAGAGTCATATAGATTATCACCTGATCTCAGGTATAGGAAATGATAATCTTACCATTAAAGTGGTGAGTGTGTGTAACATCCTATTACCTATTCGGCTAAAATAGTTATGCATGAGATATTTATATAACTTAAGATACATGCACGTTAGACATAAGTATTTGTGACTTACATATTGATTTGGCACATTCATAAGATTGTACATGCTTTCATTGGCAATTTCGGGTAAGTGAAATTACATATGGCTAATTGTGATTTTGACATATGGTAAATCAGTGGAGATAAATGATACACGTGAGGGACATGCAATGTACCCACGTATTATATTGTCTAAGTTAGGAAGAATCCACTATAGTTTCCATTCTTCACGGAAACACTCCACATTATCATTCTCTTCCCTAATCTTCATCACTGAATAGCAATTTAGCAGCTTTTTGTGGCGTTGACTGCCATTTCAGTGTTAGAGCACTTGTTAAGCAAGTAAGTGATTGGTTCCACTGTGTAAATAAGCATGTGCATGTTGGATATACATATCTGCATAAAAAAAGGGTTTTCATAGTGGAGAGAATAGATGTGAGGGTTCTAAATGGTAGTTAAGTTAAAAAGTAACCACAGAAGAAAGAACATGTAAGCATAAGTAGTAGTCTGCGATTTTGATATTTATGTGAGTTCTGGCTTTTTGAGTTGTTTGGAGTTCTGGAACTAAGGAGGGAGTAGTATAGATGATACTTGCATGTTTGGAAGTGTAATAGCAATGGAATGATGTATAGAAGTCGTATAGGCACGAGAGATAATGTGTCCTGCTCCTCCCGTCATCTGTATTGTATCCTCTGTGATGACGTCAATTTCCTTTGGGTGACGTCATCTTCCTCTGTAAAGATGCAAATGCATCCTCTACGAGTCAGTCTCTGTTATATGTTATCTTACATATACAAATACATCCTCTATGAGTTATTCTCGATCGTTAGTTATCTTCTTCTGTGAGGATGCATCTTTGTCAAAATGCATTCCTCTATGAGCCAGACTTCGTCTGTGTTTTGATTTCTCTATGACCAAACTTCTTCTGTATTGTTTCTTCTGTGATGATGTCATCTTCCTCTGGGTGACGTCATCTTCTTCTGTATTACTTCTTCTGTAATGACGTCAGCTTCCTCTGGGTGACGTCATCTCACTCTGTATTGCTTCGTCTCTGTTACTGTTTATGAACTTCGTCTGTGTTACTGTTCACAGACGAATGAATTTGTCTCTGGTACTGTTCACAAGTATCGTCTGTGTTCCTGTTCAAAGACTTCCTTTGCGTTACAAATTACGAACTTCTTCTGTGATGACGTCAGCTTGACGTCATCTTCTTCTGAAAATCATTTCCTTCTGTGTTCTGCTTTTTTTATTTTCGTCTATATCTACCTTCTGTCCTAATTTTGATCCTTTAGAAGATAGAATTGACCTTTGAGGTCTTCATGAAAGTTGTAGAGCTTGGGATCCTCTTTCAAACCATATAAAGAACA
>JANQAP020000129.1:492547-503920 GCA_026874005.2 Erythroxylum coriaceum
TATTTTGTAATTAATATAGTCCTAATTTCACAAATTTTATTATAATATTCGTATCCTTATAAATTTTTTAAAGTCATGTCCTCGTAAGTCATTTTACACATAAACAGCTAATACTAAACAGCTAATTTTACCAAACATTTTTAACAAACAGTTAATACAATTCGCTGGTCAAATCAGCTAATAGAATCAGCTATTAGCTAACAGTAGATTGAATCAGCTAACAGCTAATACAATTAGCTAATTGCCAAACAGGGCCAAAGTTTGTGCCACCAATCTGCATATAATATAATAGGAAGATACCAACTAGGCCAGATTTTCCTGTTGAGCTAACATTTATCATTTATGTAGTGTAAAAGTCACCCCCAATTGATTTCATTTGTTTAGTTACAATATATCTATTATTTTAAATTATTAAAAAACTGCTTTATAATTTTAAATTATATTAACACAAACAAGCATATGATTAACTGTTGCGTATGTGAGTGACAGAATAATTTTCATTAAGAATAATTAAATAAAATATTCTTTAGGTAATTCAAAATAATAGAAGTGCAATTATAATAGAATAATCTTGAATCTTTTAAATTGATATGTACTTTGAATAAAATCTTTTACAATTTGCGAACTGCGAAAAGCCGCGAACTTAAAAAGAGGGGAGCAACTAGCCACGTGCATCCATAGACAAGGAGAAGAGAAGGAATGATGCTGTTGTAAACTCGTTGGTTGTTTCTTAGAAGTTAAAAATTGAATTGGATTGGATCCTTGCAAAATACAGATCCCATTGTCAAGTAATACAAGCCAAGTGAAAAAATTGAAAAGAACTCCTGGAAGTAGAAAACAAAAAGGACAGAGATAATATGCATTTAAAATTAAAAGGAAAACTGACAGCTGTTGATAACACGACTGAAAGGCTAAACAAGATTTTGAAAGTCACAGCTTATCAAATTCCACAGTGGATTTCCAAATTTTAATTACAGCCACGCCTGCACGATTCTAGGGCAAATAGTTACACATCTTCTGCTACAAGGAAATGATCCCAATTGTTCATACCTGCTCCTTCAACTAATAACTATACCTTTATTATTATTATTGTTATTATTATTATTATAGCAGATAACGTACAAGATACAGCTACGACAAATCCATTCGTCGTGCTACTCTTGACAACATGACTGAATTTACCATTAAATGGCTAGGGACCAAGACAATTTCTGGTGTTATATATATACAACCAGAAATTTTGTGTGTATATATATATATATATAAAGTAGACGCCAAAAGACAATAAGGCTCCTTAACATAGGTAGTGGGCTTAAAGCTGAGTTTTAAAAGTTCAGTTAACATGCTGATGAGGATTGAGGATGGGGTTTCTAATAATGAACATGCTGTTACAAGGTCACACCTACAAAACTTGCAAATATAGTCATAAGACGAGACGGCCCAACTTAACAATTCTGAAGTCTCAGTGACGAACAAAATTTATCCCATCCCCTTTCACGTTATTCCTTGGCAGTGCCAAACAGTTGGATATATAGCTATATGGGAACAGATCGGCTGTACCCAATAACGTAGTTCTCTCTGTTTCTAAATGATCTCAGCCATCTAATAAATGAGAGTTCTGTCACTTCACTGAGTTCAGTGGAGTGCTTTCTCAGTGAAGTGCTTTCTTCTTGCTGAAACCGTAGTCAATTGTAGACAAAGCAGCATGGCGTTTGCAACTGAGGGCAAATGCTAAGGTAGGCATGGCGTTTGCAACTATATAATAACCAAAGATAACAACTCCAGAATGTGTTCCCTAGTAAGCAAAAACAGGGATGCTCCAAATTCAACTCCTTTATCTAAATACTTTGTGACATTCCCATGTTACGACCTCATGTGACAGCCAAATTAGCATTACTAAAACTGAACGGCGTTGGGTCACAAGATTAACTAAAAAGTAGCTGATATTATTCCACGCTACAACTGCAACAAGTCAAAAGAACTGTTGCACCAGCTCCAGTTTTGTCTCTAAGATTTAATCCCCCTAACCATCGTCATTACCACTGCAAGTTGTCTTATCGACCTCCAGCCTGGGATTTTCATATCTGAATCAATTTACAATTCTAGATCATTACATGCTAACTGGGGGCACCCAATTCGCCACTTGAACACCAAGTGCGAAAAGTCGTATCTTGACTTCCAATTTAATTTGCCTTGCCCTGACCAGAAGTTCACAAGGTAAAAACAAAAAAAAAAGAACGTAGTTTTGTGCAGCTGATAAAAAGCACAATGACCGTAACTTTAGCCATCGATAACAGCACAGATGAATGATAGCTTTCAGCAGTAAGCCAAACAAAACTTTGAAGTTAAAGTTGGAGCAAGAAACTATACTTTTTAGGCTATTGATCAACTTATGCATAAGACCACTAACTTATATAAATGTACAAGCTAGAAAGTCAAGAAATAAATACAGGTCGAGAGAGCCATATGGAAGTCAAATTAAAGCTCATACTATGCCCAAACGTTCATCAGGCTTAGAAAAACTAAGCTTAAGGAACAAAAACCAGCTCTTCCCTCATGAATGACTTTGAAACTTCTACTACTTGGCATGCTGAAATAATTTGGATATTCCGTTCAATGCTCAAAAGCAAGGAAGGGTTAGGAATTGATCAAGACTGGATGGAACGAAAAAATGAGACTCCCTGTCTAATCAGACTCTTCATCGCCGGCATTAAGTCCTGGTTTCATAAAAACGCAAGAACTTTTTAATGGAATGGAGAAAAAACTTTAAGATCATGAGAATTGCTTCAGATTATAAACTAATGGATTAAGGACTTCTATTTATACCAAGGTCTAAACTGATAATGATATCAAACACCATAAAGACTAAATATTCTCCCCTAGCAATTTGAAATATTGACTCTGTAGCACAAGTGCAAATGAAACATATTGAATTTGAAGTGCAAAGCATACTACCAGAAAGAGGAAGCACTAATGCACTGGTTATAAATTTTGTCTTGTGAAGTCATAACTGAGCAAAACCTTATTACTATTATGATGATTTTTTGGTACTTTGCTTTCACAAACCGTAAGTTCAACAATGGTAGCAAATATATGCAACTATTGCTTTGTGCAGCGTAATCTAAAGGCAAGCTGTGTTTGACATAGCCATATCTTGAAAAAGTCTATAGAGGGATTTTTTTTTTCATACGAGTGGCTTTGCCAATTGACTGGAATTGAAAGCTTAACACAAGTCAGATACATTCAAAGAGAGGCCCTATTTTCCACCGTTAACAGGCTTGCTTGACACAGCAAACTAGCAAAGTCATTAATAAAAGAAGGCACACATACTAGACGAAGACCTGAGTATTTGTATCCTTGTTCTGCTAAACAACCAACTATGAGCAGAAGTAACTGCCACTCTAAATCACTAAAAAATAGCCATTGCAATTCTAACTACCTAAATATTATCCAAAATGAAAGCACTATAAACCAAACATTAGCACATATAGGGAACAATAAACCTGCAAATATAGACTACTAAGTGCGCCCATTCCAACACTTGCATAAGTTGAAGCAATTTAAATTCAAGAATAACATACATCAAATTCTTGATTTCAATCCCAAAATAAATATTCTACAGCAAATCAAGCTAAAGTAAGCAAAGACATACCGATCTACTAGTTTTGAATATTAAGCAAGGACTTGGCCTCAGTCTGTTCCTCCATCAACTTATCACTAGCATACTTACTCAGCAACTCCATCTTCTTCTTTTCCAACACCATCCTTTCAATCTCCTTCTCGTCTGGCAGTGGCACGTGCACAACAAACTCCCTCTGCTTCTCGTTCCTCTCCTTCTCCTTCTCCCTCTCCCTCCTCTCCTCTTCCACCACATCTTCCTCCTCCTCAAACAACACCTCTGCCCCCACACTAACCACCTCCATCGCCCCTCTCCTCGCCTCTCGTCTTATCTCCTCCATCCTTCGCCACTCCTCCACCGCGGCCCCCCTCATTCTCTCTTCCGCGGGCCCCTCCACTCTCTCCAACACTCCATCTTCATCGTCTCTATATCCATAATAACTTGCATCAATCCGTTTATATATATCATACCTCGTCTTTCGCTTCCTCAGCTCTGGAGGCTTCTCAAACAGTTCACGAACTCCTGGAAGCTTCTTCGCCGCTCCGAAGTAACGGTATCCGGGTCCGCGTCCGCTAGGGTTTGGGACGTCAACGATATTTCCTTCTAAATCCGTCATTTTTGGTGCGTGCTTCGCATAGTTAGGACCCCCGAGCTCGACAATCCGACGCTCCCAGTGCGTTTTCTCGCGGATGAGCTTATTGATCTCGTCGTTCAAATCGCGCAGTCGGTGCTCTCCAAGACCTTCGTTCTGAATCTCGGCGACCTTCCGTCCAATTTCCCGCATGATCTGCTGTCGCCACTTGTCCGCCTCGGCGAGGTCGCGGCATTCTGACGCGAGATAGGGGCGGCGTTCCTTGGGCTTCTTCTTCTCCTCGGCTTTGAGTGCGATGAAGCGATTTAGCATCGACTGTGCTTTCTCTTCGTTACGAGCCATGTTGTTTCGCTTTCTGTAACCGTAAGATTGTATACAACGGCGGTGCTATCTATCGGCGCCGGCGAGTGGTTAACTGTATCTCTTTACGCGAGGTCTCGTGTTCTAAGTTAAGCCCTTGTCTTTCTTCACCGGATTTCTGTAATTTAATATACAAGGAGATTTTACTACGATAAATCATTTAAATCATAAAATATAACCACAAATCAAGGTAATTACGTAAGACATCCGAATTAATAAACAAATATTTATGCACATAATATCCAATTTAGTAAATCAAGATATATGCATATATAAATGCAAGAAATATGATATAACATGCTCATGGTATTTAACAAGTATGTGACGTGGCGATGAAAGAAAAATTTATACAGTAAAATTTTTATAAATTAATATTGTTGGGATCATTATATTTTATTATTTTATAGAGATATTAATTAACTAATAAATTAATATTTATTAATTTAAAGAGATTTTTGTAATTGATTGAAGTTAATTTTTTATTACATCAAAAAGCATTGTATCTTAGAAAAATTCATGTTTCGTATTAATTGAATGAATCTAAAACATAAATTCATTGTATATAATATTAATGAAAACTAATAAATAATATTCATTGTTTCTTAATAATTAAGTATTATTCATTGTATTTTTACTTGTATTAGTTATTTTTGTGTAAGTTTATATGATTATTAATTTATGATATTAAGGGACCCTATATTTACATAGGGGTATTTTGAAAATATATTATCTTATTATCTTATCGAAATTTGTTAAATTTTCAACTGGCCCAAGTCAGAACTGAAGAAAAATATTATCTTAGAGAGTTTATTAATTTACCGAGTATCAATTTAAAGAAATTCTACTGTAATAAGATTGATGTCAGATTAAGTACTATTTAAATAACAAGTTATATAGATAAAATAGGAAATCTACAGAGAAAATTTTTTGTTGTTGATATGACATTTAGGGATAATATCAAAATAGAAAATTTTAAGAAAAGACTCAATATTTATAGGGATAATGGTTATTTTTTAGTACTCTAACTTTCTCCTAATACAGCATCAATGCCTAAACTTCCAAAATCATTAGCCACAATCTAAATGCTAGTGCCTTCATTATTTTTTTTATGGTAGTACTAAGAGATTGCTTGGTTGATGAGTAAGAAATGAAAAGTGAGTAGTTGATTGTTGATTATCATTATAGGGGTAATAGTTTGATATCTCACTATTGAGAAATCCTCCATACCCTCTATTTAGTAGAGGAATGAAACTCATTCCTCAGTAATAACTCTTTTTTTAAAAATATTTTTAATATTAATTAATTAAATACAATTAATTAATTAAAATATAATTAATTAAATTATTATTATTATTATTTATTATAATATTATTAATTAATTATAATTAATTACAATATAATTAATTAAAATATAATTATTCATTAATTAAATATTGGAATTAATTAATTAATTAAAATATAATTAATTATAATATAATTAATTTAAATATAATTCATTCATTAATTAAATATTGTAATTAATTAATTAAAATTAATTAATTAATTAGTTACAATATAATTAATTAAAATATAATTCATTCATTAATAACAATATTGTAATTAATTAATCACAATATTTTAATTAATTAATATATTGTAATTAATTATTTACAAACTAATCACTGTCAATGATAATGGTAATCATTTCTTCCTCTTAACCAACCATCATAATTATAATGATAATATCCATTCTCATTCCTCACTATATTCATTCCTATTCCTATTCTTATTTTCTCATGCGAACTAACCACCTAATAAATCATTAATATTCTTTACTCTTTCGAGTCAGAGCTAAGGTCGGCTATTCCTATTCCTATTCCTATTTTCTCATGCGAACCAACCACCTAATAAATCATTAATATTCTTTACTCTTTCGAGTCAGAGCTAAGGTCGGCCCGACCTAACACAAAATTATTATTTTTAAAAAAAGTTCTCAAACAGGGCCCAACTTGAGGCCCGGTCAATCTTTGAATTAGTGAAAATTTGAATTAATCCCTAAAATAAATCCTGAATGAATCTATAGTGAAAATTTAAAAAAATTCATGTCAGTAATATCGTGACACTTAACTAACAAAATCTTGACAAGGTTAAGGATTTCGTTAATTAGATGTTTAACTTAGATGATTTAAAAAGCTAAAGTTCCTTTTTAACACTTATAAAAGTTTGGATTTAAGGTAATTTTTAGTCTAAAATGTTAGGGTTCAACTCACCCCTTTAGCCAGCTAGAAAAAGATTAAACAAAACAGGGTTTTAGTATTTAGATGTTAACTAATATGGAGTCGTAATAAGGAATATGAAGTATAGAGAATGTGGAGACGTATGTTGTTCCTTTGTCCATCTTTGTACAATCAGAATCAATTCATTATATGTTATGACAAATTTCATCCATATTAGATTCAGAAGAGACAAGCGAGATTTCGGTACTTTAGACTCAAGTCATTTATTGTACTTTTCACAATTCTTCTTCATGTGCCCTTTCTTTTTTACAAAAATAGCACTTGGATTCCTTCTTAGTATTTGGTTAGGTGAGCATTTCACCCTTCCTCTTCTGCTTGGCTTGACACTTAGACTTTCCTTGGGTTGCCAGATGTGCACTATTACTACTTTTCCCTTATTTTATCAATAATCTTCTCTCCTCTTGTACACACATGGCCATTAATTCATTAATTGACCATTTTCCTTTATGTGTATTATAAGTTATTTTGAAGGGATTATATGGCTATGGGAGTGTGTTCATAATATATTGCATAAGGAAAGAATCTTACATCTCAATCTCAAGTGTCTTTAGTTGAGCAACAATGTCCTGCATCTTCATGATGTACTTGTGCACACCTTAGACAATGATAAGCTTCATTAAGGAGAACCTAATTATTAGGATGCTTGCAAATGCCTTATCTAATGTTTCAACTTGCTCATTAATGGCCACGAGCAAAGGACATACATCATTATGATGGTTGACAGTGTAATACGTAACAGTACCTTAGTTACGTACCTTAGATCGAACGTAAAAGGGTAAAAAAAATGGAGAAATGCATAAATACCTGTTTTTCGGTTCTGAAACTTCAACCGAGCTTTCCGAAACCGAATCGAGCCAGAATCCACGGCCGTCTGGTAAAGTCTTTCTACAATTTTCTCAAAACGCGAGCTCTCTTAACGGGTCAGAGATTTCTTATGCTCGCGAATGATATGAGCAACTGCAGGAGACCATAACCTATTTATATAGCTTACATAATGGGCTTCCCCCTCACAAGGTCGATATGGACCAGGTCCACACTAAAAGGGATCCATTTTTTATCCAGACTTCGACCTATTGATTTAGATCATTTATTGGGTCACTTTATTATCTTTATCTGTATCAAATTACGTAACTTAACTGATAATTTATTTAAAACTAAATAATGCAATTAAATGTTGTCCACTTAATAGGAAAATGAAAAAATTGCCCTTAGGGGCAAAATTGTCTAACATTCTCCCCCTTGGACAATACTTAATTGCAGTTTTAACTCAACTTTAAAAACAGTTTAAAAACTCGGTTAAGCTACGCTACTATATTAGTTGACTAAGTTTAAAAACAAACAATTGATCCAAAGATAATGAAAGTCCTACATTCTGTCCTGCAAGGCTTTCGATACCGAAAAGTATCAAATGTATGTGTCTTATATGACACAGATCTAATACAATCACGAATATTTAATATCTCACTAACATGAATGGAAAAATGAAGTGCGGAAGACTACGATGATACCTTTATGATCTAATATGTATCATCTTCATCTATAGGTCTCGATTCCTCCAACTTTAAGCTAAATTGCATAAGAAAAATCCCATTTTCTCTCATCGAATGCTAAACAACATTAGAGAAAACTTGTTTCCTCTCACTATATACTAAACAGCATTAGAGAAAACCTTTATGTTCTCCAACTGAATGCTAAACTGCATTAGAGAACCTTTATGAGATTAAAAACTTATATCCCTCTATGCCATGTCAAACTTTAAAGATATATGCGTATAAAACTATATGTGTCTAATGACATAAGCTCAAGGTCAATCTTTATAAATGCCTAATGACCTTTAAAATGCTTAAGATCAACACAAATCTTGAGGCTTCCATATGTATTATGACAATGTATGACAACATATATTACTGAGGATAACTGATGATCATCTTTATGGATGAACCATCATACCTTCATAATACATGAAAACATACAAATGTACATGGAGCAAACATAACGATCTTTTAACTAATAGTGTCTAAGGACTTCAAAACACCCATACTGTATATATGTGTTCCAAACATAAATGGGTAAAGTCCTTCATTTAAAGAATCGACTAATATTTCTCAGTCTTTAAATGCTCCAAACCTTAACGTCACCTTTTCGTATCAGCTACTTCATGATCAAGAATTTGATCTCAAAATGCTAAGGCCCTGTGATATTCAATGTTGTTGTTAAACAACACAGAAGCTTGATTATCACATTACAACTAAATGAGTTTAGCTACTGAATCAACCACAGACAACTCAGAAATCAAATTTATGAGCTAAACCGTCTGTGAAGCAAGTCTATAGCATGCACTATGCATGCATAGTTGAGGAAGTCACCCGTGTCTATTTGACACACTTCCACAACATTGTACCATTTGCAACCTTAAACTGTAACCTTAAGTGAACTTTCGATCATCCGGACATATAGCCAAATTTGAATCTAAAGTCACTACGAGGTTTAGTCTGTTGACTTATCTATATGTCAACACATAATCCTTGGTTCCCTTTAATTATCTCAACACTCACTTAACTGGATTTCAATGAGCTACATCTGGATTAACCATATACTGACCAAACATTCAAACATTAAATGCAATGTCCTGCCTAGCACATAGCCCAGCATACATCAGGCTATCAACTGTACTAGAATATGGAACATTCCTCAGAACCTCTCTATTTACTTTATTCTTTGGTCATTGTGCCAAAAATTATCTCTTATTATGAGAGATAGGTGTTACGACAAGTTTACTATTAACCGTATTAAACCTTTGTAACATATACTTAATGTATGCATTTTGTGAGAGGTATGATGAGTGTTAAGATACGTCCCAGTGAATCCAAATACCTAGGACAAAAGATGCTATGTCAAGGTCCTTTATGTCAAAGTTCTCGACCAAAAGTTGCTCAACCTTATACAGCATGGTCAAGTAATTTGACGTGAGCAATATATCATCCTCATGTAGTAATAGGAAGATAACTTTGCTCCCCCTAGTCGAAGCATCTTTTTAACTTTATTTTCTATGAAGCTGAAAGAGGTACCAACCTCATCAACTGTAAGGTATCGCTTTTAGGAGTTTATGTAAATCATACATTGATCTGCATAACATGCAAACCATTTCAGTTCCATCAGGATCCTGAAATCTTTTTGGTTATACCATATAGACCACTTTATAAAGGTCTTTATCCAGGAAAGCGGTTTTGACAACTATCTGATGTAATTCTTCATTATCATGAGCTACAATTGCCATAATCACTTAAAATGTATCCTACGAGGATAGAGAGAAAATCAATGCTTCTCCTTGAGTGAACCATCAGGCAATTGAGCTAGTTCATAAATCAATGAACTTTATCCTAAAGTCCTTTAGGTCTTAAACTTCATTTACAACTGACGGTTTTGCAGTTATGCTATAAAATCAACTAGCTCCTTGACTTTACTATACTTCATGGCTTGCATCTCATCAGTCATTGCAACGTACCACAATTCTACTGTGGGTATAGAAACAACTTCTGTAAAAGTAACTGGATTCTTAATGTCTAATATCATAGTCTTGTTCACCTAATGGACTATGATATCAGATGAGATAACAGGTCATCTTATTCTGGTGGATTTACATAACTGCATTAGATCTTATACCCCTAGGAATCTCTGTGTGTACAAGTATAGGTTCCTGTTCCTATACAAGCATAGTACAAAGACTTAGATCCACCTGATCTAACTGTATGAGTAGTGGATACATAATCATTATAGTATCCATCCTGTTATCATCCAAAGGGTCAAAAGGCCCACCATTATTTCAGACATCGTATTCCAAAAACTTAGCTGTTAATGATTCCAATATTCTGTTCCCTCCTTCTCTACAGTAAGATCTATAGCCTTTTGAGTGGTTATGATATCTTACTAAATAGCAATGAATATAATGAGTATACAATTTTTCTTTATAAGCATTATACCACCTCGGTAGGGTAGCCTCATACATTGATGCATATAAGACTGAGTTTTCACACTTCTAGATAATTAGGTAGAGTAGTCTTATTCTGTATTGACTTTTTCAAGTCCTTTAGGGTGCGATTGTGCCTTTCGGCAACACACTATTTTGCTCAAGACTGCTCGGTATAGTGAATCAAGTCACTATCCCAACCGATTCCATATAACTGGCAAATGGACCTTTTCAAGTCCTGAAACACCATGTTTGCCATGATATTCTCCTCTATGGTCAAATCTAACATAGTGAATGTATTTTTCCAATTGGTTCTTAATCTTCAGTCTTTAAGCAAGAACTCATAACTGTAATGGGAATAACCATGATAAATGTCAAAATACTTTTGGAATTACACAATGCAACTGTATAAGGTCTTCTGATATCCTTATGTATCAAACTCAACAAGTCAAAAGCATGGGTTGACTTTAATATCCTTATTAGTCAACTTACCCCTGTAATAGTCAATACATGTTTCCAAATCATCATAATCTAGAATTGAGAGAATGCTTTCCTTAAT
>JANQAP020000129.1:552460-564478 GCA_026874005.2 Erythroxylum coriaceum
ACGCATTAGAATATCCCAATAAAGTATAGGAAGGATCAACCATCAGTGCTTGCTTATTCACATTCAAAATCCTTAGCGAGATATTCATTAAAGTTACTAGTTCAGGGACACTTGAATCCAACCAAGGAACGCCATTGGCATATAAGAATTGAGTAATCAAGCACGAAAAATATAGCAAGGAGTAAGACTTACCAATAACTACTAATATTGCATCAATAATTAGTCTGCCCAAATTAAACTATTCTCTAACTTCAATGGCATATACTAAATTTCCCTGGGTCGGATAAACCGAAACCACATCCGTACATGGTAACCAGTTAGCCAACACCAGCTTATGAATAATAAAATATCTCAATGTTAACATAGAAGCACGCAAAACAGAGGTAGATGGCCAAGCAGTTAATCAACCATAGGTTAACACACTAGCAATCACATCATTTGGAACATTCCAATCAACACTATAATCCCTATTCCAAAGCAAATTATCAAAGCCCAAAAATAGAATCAATCTATAAGAGTCAAGTTGGATCAGTCTACCTCGTACATACACCAATTTATAACATATGGTAGATTCGACCAAGAAATCTTTATCCAAATTGTAGTAAAATTCTTTCACCAATTCACAATCAAAATGTTACGATAGTAATGCGACTTGCAATAGATTTCTATCAGATAACATAACATCCAACTAATATTGTTGAAATTCATTTAAATTAATGGATGCTCAAGAACTAACTCGATGTTATCAAAAGTGTCCCATTTTTACGCAACAACAGAAATATAAAATTTGTAGGACATTGCATTATCAACTGTCATTAGGGCTGAACAATTTTTGCAAGGTGGGCAAACTAATTTTCGAGCTAACTGCCTTATTCGTTTCTGAGGAGCAGTAGAAGAAGCAGTCAGTGGTGATCCAACTATAAAGCTAGGAGCAATATCTTCAAGAGGAACCTCGTCTGAGTCAAGTTCAGAATCCTCTACCATTCAAAGCAACAAATGCATATCATCATCATGTTCTGACGACCTATCCCAAATGGAGGGGATATCGGGGATTTCAATAGGAGCTGCAGATGAAGACCCAGCCTCAGTTAATGATCTCCCAAGCTTCAGTTAAAGGAGAAGATGACTGGAGTGTCGATTTAGATCGGTGATGGAGGGAGTGGCTCTCGTCAGTAGTTTCTCCACCATTGAAGATGAAGCCTGATGCTTTGTCTTAGCTATATGAATGTCAAAAATTGAAAACCCAAACAAAGAGAGATGAGTGTTGTTGGTGTCGTGAGAGAGAGAGAGCCTCAAAGAGAGAATGAACGATGAGATTTTGTGAAGAAGAAGACCCAAAATAATGAATGAGAGATAAACCCAATTTCGTGAAGGGGAAAGATGAAGAGGTAAGCCTATCTAGCCAAAATAGAAATCAAAGTACAAAAGACAGAAGGAGGGAAGCTAAATTTTTGGTGGGCTGCAAAGCAAGAAGAAGAAGACAACTTGGGGATTTTTAATCCCTTTTTTGGTATTTTAATAATAATAAAAAAATATCAATAATTTAAAGCACACAGTCCTAAAGCCCCTCGAAGAAGTTCAAATTTGACTGCATCAAGAGGTTTTGTAAAGATATCCGCCAATTGTTTTTCCGTAGACACATATGACAAAGTGGTTATTTTGTTCTCTAGAAGCTTTTGGATAAAGTGATACTTCAGGTTGATGTGTTTTGTTTTCGAATGTTAAACTAGATTCTTCGAAATGTCTATAGCACTCTTGTTATCACAGGATTGTCAACACACCTTAATCGATTCTATAATCTTCTAACATCTGTTTCATCCAAAGAAGTTGCGAACAACAACCACTTAAGGCAATTTATTCCGCTTTTGCAGTTGATAGTGAAATATAATTCTATTTTTTACTGTACCACGAGATCAGATTGTTATCTAAGAAGAAACAACCCCCCGAAGTTCTTTTCCGATCGTCTAATTTTCTAGCCCAATCTGCACACCATACTTGGCTAGATGAAACGTAGAATCACATGTATACCAAATCCCAAATTCAAAAGTACCGCTAACATACCTGATAATCCTCTTTACAGCTATTAAGTGTGACTTTTTCAGGTTGGTTTGATAGCGAGCACATACTCCGATGCTATAACAGATATTGGATCTACTTGCGGTTAAATACAATAGACTTCTGATAATGCTCCGATATAAACTGACATCAACACTTTTGCCATTTTCATCTCTGTTTAGCTTCATAGAGACACTCATAGGAGTTCTCGCATGCCTAGCATTTTCAAGTCCAAATTTCTTTATTAAATTCTTTACATATTAGGTTTGCGATACAAAAATGCCATCCTTCACTTGTTTAATTTGTAAATCCAAAAAGAAGTTTAATTCACCTACCATACTCATCTCAAATTCATGCATCATTAATTTAACAAAGTCATCCTCCATTTTCATTTGAGTAGAACCAAAAACAACATCGTCAACATAAATCTGATCTGAATTTGTTAAGAAATAAAGTTTTATCTACACTACCTCGTTTGTAGTCTTACTTGATGAGACATTGGTGAGTCTTTCATACCAAGCCCTTGGCACTTGTTAAGATCGTAAAGAGCCTTCTTTAGCTTTAAAATGTGATCTACATGGACTGAATCAATGAAACCTTTCGGTTGTTCAACGTATACCTCTTCTTGTATGAACCCGTTCAAGAATGCACTCTTCACATCCATTGGACAAAGCTTGAAGGGATCACTCTTGCTTTCGAATTTTTTGAGTTATTCCTGATCTCTAAGAATATAACATTTATTGCTAAAAACATGAAAGTAACTTACATCTAGTTTCTTTCCCTTCCAAAGTTCATACAATGTCTTGTTCAAGATACTTATAAGATAAACTCTATTGCATATGTAGCATGTTGTGTTAACTACTACGACCTAAAATCACATAGACATGTTTCTTCCATTCAATATAGATCTGGCCATTTCTTGAAGGGTTTGATTCTTTCTTTCAAAAACTCCATTTTTTTGTGGAGTTTTAGGTGTTCAAAAATTCTTATATGATACTATAATTGTCACAGAAATTGTTGAAGTTTGCATTCTCAAATTCCCTTTCGTGATCTGATCGAATTCTCAACACTGTTATATTTTTCATATTCATAACCTGCACACAAGGCTTCTAAAATCCTTAAAAACGTATGATTTTTCTTTCAAAAACGATACCCAAGTATATCTAGAATAATCATCAACACACGTTAAAAAATATCTCATCTCACCAATACTGTCATGTTGTGTTGGACCAACCAAATCCTTGTGAATTAATTCCAGTATGCGTGAGGAAGTAACATATCTAACCTTTCTATGTGGTACTCTCATCTACTTACCCATTTGACATACGCCACATATTGTTTTATCTTCTTTATTTATGGTTGGCAAACCTTTCATAGCTTCCAATTTCTTTAACTTGCTAATAAGCTCATAGTTAATGTGGCCAAGTTTTTAATGCCATAGATCTATGTTTTCATCATATGAGGCTAATTTACAAGTAGTTATGACCTGCATCATATAAAAATTGTTAACTGATCATTTTCCGCTCACAAGACATTCTCCTTGTTCGATTAACACCCTGCATTCCATCACTTGTAAATTTAACACATAAACCATCATCACAAAGTTGGTTTATACTTACCAGATTGGCTTTCAATCCATCAATGTGAAGCATGTTCTTGAGGTATGGTAGTCCATCCACGCATAGTGTTCCTCTTCCAAAAACTAAGGCCTTCTTTCTATCACCGAAAGTCACATGCCCATCCACAAATCTTTGATAATCAATCAAATAGCTCCTTTCGCCTGTCATATGAAATGAACATCCGCTATCGAAATACCAACCGCTATGTAAAGTAGCCTTCGTGGATTTAAGAACTACAAGAGCTTGCAATTGACCTTTTTAAACCCAAGGGTGCCTCGATACCATGAATTTCTGCTGTTGGAAATTTTGTATGAATGTATAGGTTTTTGGTTTTGATTCCTTTGAAACAACATTTGTAGTAACTTGTAGCATCTCGACCTTATATGCTCAATAACCCTACAAAAATGGCATTTAGGAATAAACCTTTGATTATTCCTTAAGGTTTCTTTTTGAATAGATCTAATTGCATTATTTTCCTCATCATTCGACTTAGAGCATTCACCTTTGTAGCCAATGCCTTGAAGATCTCCTTTAATTTTACCAATTTCCATAAACTTTTCTAAATTTTCTAGGCCTCTATTTAACATCCTCATTCCCTTTTCTGTATAATTTCTTCTCTAAATCTTGAATGATATTCTTTATGGAGAAGTTTTGCTTCTTTAGTTTTTCATTCTTCTTATATGTTTGCACCCATTTTGCATACATTGATTTATAAGATTTATAAATATTCTCCTTTTTATCATATGAACCATTGTCATCACTGTCATAATTTGAGATCAAACTTTGATCTGATTCGTCTGTATTTTTCTCAAAATTTTCTTATTTATTCACGTTTTCATCATCGGTTGCTTCCTTTTTGGTTGTTGTTCAACAAGCAACTAGACTTTTGCTGTATAAAGCAACTAACGCAACACTACTCTCAACTTCTTCTTTACTACTATATTCATTTTCAAATTCATTCTCACTCCAAGTGCTCGTATAAGACTTCCCTTTTCTCTTTTTCAAGGTATTAGCACATTCCGCTTACACATGTCCGAAGCCTTGACACTCATGACATTGTATTCTCTTCACTTTTCTTTCACCCTTTTAATTTTTAGCTTAGTGTTTAAAGTTGTTGTTCGATGAACTCCCACCGTTTTACTTAAACTTGGGTATGTTCTTTTTCACTTTCTTCAACCACTTACTGAAATTTCTCGTCAATAATACCAGATCCTTATTCTCGTTAGATTCATCTCCTACATCATTCACACCTTTACCAATTTTAGCTTATAGTGCTAATCCTTTGCTCTTATCTTGTTTTCCCCTTAATAGATTCATCTCAAAATTAGTAAGAATTTCAATTACCTTATGCAACGACAATTCATTGATGTCTTGAGCTTCCTCGATTGCAGTAATTTTAACCTCAGAGGTAACAATCTCAACATCTTCTTGACCAGTTTTAAGTTAGAATATTTCTTCCCAAGTTAATATGCTTGGTTTGTTATATCACGTAGTCTCTCATGGAAGTCTCCAATAGTTTCACTATTGTCCATCTTCAGCTCTTTAAATCTCACGGCCTCAAATACGGCCAACATTTGAAGTTTTGAGGCTATCATAGATTTCTATCCCTTATGTATAGGCTGTAGGGTATCCCACGCTTCTTTAGCCGATTCGCAAGTTGATATCATTGAAAAGCAACCTTCATCAACAACACCTAAGATGGCATGCAAGGCTTGTAAGTTTCTAAGTGCTCTCTTTTCTTTAGCTCTTGTCCACTCAGATAGATTTTTCAGTACCACTTCTCCCTTGTCAATAGTTATCATCGCATGTGTCCAGTCATGTAACGACGAATTTTGTGCTTTTGTTCCCTGTGCCTGAATAAAATCTTTCATCCATGATTTCCACGTTGGATAATTGGGACTATCCAACAGCAGTGGCCTAGTAATTGATGCTCCTTCTCTTGCAGTCATATTTACGAAACACAAATCCGCACCAACTTATTGTACTAATTTCTGATTCGATGACTTACTCTGATACCAATTGAAAATTTGAAGGATTTAGTAGAATCACAAAATCTCCGATTTTGATCGTAGTGATTTCTAGCGCAATCAAAAATAGAAAAATTAAATGTGCAAATGTAAATCAACACCAAGTTTGTTAATGTAGTTCGACACAACTGCGGGGCAGTCACCTAGCTTAATACTTTCACCAAAGAATAACAATAATTTTATACAAGGCCTTATAGAGCCAACTCACTCAATCCTTGTCACTATCCCTCATTCTCACATCCCATGATAGTATTTCACACCCAGTAACACGACCGACTCGTGTAAACCTCAACAGAGAATTTTCTCAACAACTTTTAATGATAAAGACAATTAACGAACAACTTAAGTGATTACAATAACTAGGAACAAAAAAAACACTTGAGATAGAAAGGAACAACTTCTCGATAAAGTCAATTCCTTCCAAGACAAATCCAAAAGTTATTCACCAAGTAAATGTTTGTAGTCTAACTGCTAGGATTTTTTTACCTTACTCTCAACCGTGAATCATCAAGAGCAGTCACTTAAATCACTCTTCATCAAAATTGAATGGTAGCATGAAGAGAACACATACATCAGAAAGTTGACGTTGAAGAGTTGAAGAAAATACTCAGTCGAAAGTGAATTAGTTACCTAGATTGCGTGAAACTCCAATTGAAACTAGCTACACTAGGTTTCCCAATCAACGACAAGGAGACCAAAGAGAAAAGCACAACACCCACTCAAGATAGACTTTTTCGTTTTGCAATCAATGACCGCAACCATAAAAAAACTCCGACCTCCCAAAAAACAGACTTAGGTAACATGAAAAACTCAATAGGAAGCCAGCTGCAGAAACACACGTTTACAGCAATAGTCGAAAATCATAGACAGGAGACGACTAAAGACACAGGCAGTGATTAGGTCACGTCATACACCAAGAATTCTTCACTAGATAAATTTCTTCATTCAGCATGATGGTCACGTGATTCTCAAAGAGGTCTTTACAAGACTGAGTCTTATCTTCATACAAACTCTTGTTAAAGATTATCTAGGATAACGTTAAGATTTCAGCCTCCAAGTCATATAAGAATTATCATTAATTCAAGCGCAAAAACGACAATCCTTAATTCATAGTCCAACTATAATCAGCCAATCAAATTCAAGAATTATTCTATCCCATCTTGATCCAATTATCAAATAATGCCAAAATTAAATCATAAGATATATAACGTATATTTTAACAGAATTTATCTTCGAAGTTATGACTGTTCCTCACGTTTGGTTATTAAATATATAATTATACTCCCAAGAATCAGCTTGTTGTATTTAATAAGTGATAATAGGAATAACAATATAAGCCACAGGCATGGGAGATTTTTGCCCACATCATCGGAGATAGCAGGAACTTTATTTACAATATAAACCACAGGCATGGGAGATTTGTCCCCACACAATCGGAACAAATAATTTTGACACATTTGTTATACGATAATATAATATTTCATATTATGTTAAACATAAAATGCAAAATTGAGTAACCATCACTATTTCAATCTTGTATTTTTTAATTTAGAGTTCTTTTATCAATTAGAGATCATTTTATCCTAATTTATAGAAAGATGCTTCCATTAATAGTATTTCGGCAATTAAGGATAGGAAAGATAATTAAGAAATAAGAAAATTCAGGAGAAAAATGTTGGAATTTTATTTCTATTATATATTTATTAATTATTTTTTAAAATTAAAATTTGATTCAATATAAAGATAACAAAGTGATTTAATAAATGATCTAATTAAGTGAGTCAAAGTCCATTGAAAAATATGACACTTTATTAGTGCGGGTCAGATCTTTATTGGGCCTATAATAGCAGGACTATATAAATAGTTATTAAGTCCCTTTCACTTAAGTAAGTTTAAAGGATCTACAATTTTCTCTAATCCGTTAAAAGATCCATAAATGAAGAAAGATGCAGAAAGATCTTGCATACTTAATTTCAAGCAACTTTTGTTAAGGCTAATCAAGAGTTTCAACAACTTGTTTAAAAAATGGCAAACTTTCTCTAAGTCTTCAACAACTTACTTAAATAGAATTGGATATCAAAACATGTATATTTCTTTATTTTCTCTGTTATACAAATTTATAGTTAATTTTTGGTTGATTAATAAAGTTCATGTTATGTTTAACATGTAGTTTTAGAACAATTTTATAAATATATCATAAGAAAATTATAGAAATTAATTTGTTTTGCCTAAATACATAGTGCATTTGTTATATGGATCAATTTCTTTTCAAGAATTATAGAAAAAATGGGAGATGGTAGATATGCCATTTGATCATCATTATAGAAGTTGAAAAGTAGCCTATGAAGCTTGAGAAAGGTCAAATAAAATTTGTTATTTAACTATCAAAATATTCATACTTAACTATCTACGTAATGGATTATTAAACACACAGTAAAGGACTTTTCAAATAATATTTCTCAAGTGCACATAGTTTCTTCCAATACTAAAATTGGAACTGTGCTAAAAGAAATATATTTATTTGATATACTCTAGTTAGGAGAGTGAAAAAATATACCATCACGATGATCGATTTAAAAAGTAAACTCAAAGCTCTAAACATTGTCATCATAATGCTTGCATTGTCCACCAAACTATGTATATGTTAACTTTAAAGTTTGGTATTCTTATTACCCCCAATAACTTACAAGAAGAGGTTTTGGGACATTAATTCTTTGATTAACTATTATGTACCCAAAAAAGAAAAACCAAATAACACTATATTAGCAATTTTAATAGCCATTAAACCAAAACCTTAAGTAAAACCTAAAAACTCAAAGGTAAGGCTCCAATAAAATCCTATACTTAAAGAATAAGATTGTATTAGCGTTATAGGGGGTCCATCATATATCATAAAGAGTATAAGATACTTATTTTATAAGAATAAGGGTTATAAAAAATATAGTTGCATAGCCTAAAATGATAAACAGGAACTATGAAGAGCTTGAAAAGAAACATAAGAACTATTAGGTAATGCTTTGGTTTATATCATTCATGAATCTATTATTAATATAGTCACATTAGGTTCGTAAAGGCTAGATATTAGAGCTTCTAATAATGTTACTTCCACAATGCAGGAGAGACAACTAATAAAGATAAGTCAAAAATGATAATTGGCAAAAAAATAAATTGATGTAGATTCTACGAAAGTTGTTTGTCAAAACCTTGATACTGGTTTTAAACTTGTTTAATCTGACACATTCTATACAGTGTCTTTTAGAAGAAACCTAAATCTTTGTATCTTTATTGGATAAAAAAGGTTATAGTTTTGTAATTGAATCTAGTATACAATTATCATTCCATGTAAAACATATTGGTGCAACTTTCTTCTCCTATGGTTTGTATAAAATATGTTTAACTCCTAATGAAATATATGCTTCTTCATGTATTGTTAAAAAGGTTTTTAGTAAAAGACCTATAATAAAGGAGAAATCATTTATGCTATGGCATAAAAGACTAGGTCATACCTCTAGAGAAAGAGTTAAAATATTGATAAAGAAACATTATTCCACCTTTTGATTTTGATGATCTCAAGACATATATTGATTGTTGTATAATTAGGTTGACCAAAATAAAGAAAAAGAGTTTAACTCACAATTTTAGTTTTTTAGAGATTATTCATCCTAATTTATATGAACCTTATTCATCTACTATTTGCAATTTACGATATGTTCTAACTTTTAATAATGATTATTCTCATTATAGATATGTGCTCTTAATTAAAGAAAATTTGGAAGTTCTTGACAAGTTCAAGATCCTTAAAACTGAAATTAAGAGCCAATTAAAAAATATATTAAGAGTTTCAATTCTAATCATAAAGGTGAGTATTATGACTGAAAGGAGTCTTAAATAGAATGGTGTGATCGAAAGGAGAAATTACACATTAAAGGATAAGATGATGAGCATGCTGAGCAAAATTAACCTTCAAGATTACCTTTGGGAGAGGTTATTAAGACTACTTAGTACATTTTTAATAGATTACCAAACAAATTAGTACTTAAAATACCTTATGAGTAGTGAAGAAGATGGCAACCTAGTCTTACTCATCTTTGTATTTAGGGTTGTCTCGCTGAGGTAAGTATGTATAGTCCTAATTCAATTAAACTACATTCTCTCTCTACTCTTTATTATTTTGTAGTTTATATAAACTATTGCAAAGGCTACATATTTAATTAAAGAGAAGAAATATCTAAAATTGTATAATTACATATAACTAAGTTTTCGGAGTGTAATGTCTGTGATAAGGTTAATCCTTCTCACATGTCATATGATAACAAAGTTAATACTACTATAATTTCATATCCTTCACTCGTTCATTTATGGTTAATGTATTCTAAATGTAGTACCATTTCAATACAAGACCCCATTTAGCTTTGTGAAAAATAAAGTAGAAAGACATTTGTACTACAAGTTCAAAAGGAGTAAGATCATTTTCCTACCTTTATACGTAGACGATGTTTTACTTGCATTGAATAACATAGCTAAATTGCATAAACTAAAGCATTTATTGTCCAAGAATTTTGACATAAAGGATCTTGGTAAATCATCTTTCATCCTTGGTATTTAGACTCACTAGTACAAATCCTAAAACTTATTAGGTCTCTCTTAAAGAACTTATATTTAGCAAGCGCTGTAAAGGTTTAGTATGAAAAATTGTAAACCTTGTGCAACATCAACTCTTATAGAAAGAGATTGTCTTTAGCATCATTTACCAAAAATGAAATGAAAAAAGAGACCATAAAGAATGTTCCTTTTTCTAATGTAATTGATCGCCTAATATATGCTTAGGTTTATACTAGACATTGCATTCATTATTAGATTGCTAGGTAAAAAATTTATCTAACCTCAGTATACAAAATTTGAATGTAGTTAAAAGAGTTTTAATATATGTCTTCAAGGAACAAATGATTATATGTTGACATACAAAAAAGTTAAGAAATTATATATAATTAGGTGTACAAATTCTTACTTCATTATATGTTAAAATAATTGAAAGTGCACATCAGATTATATCTTTATGTTGGCAAGTAGTGTTGTTTCATAAAAAGTGTCAAGAAGGCATACATAACCTCTTCAACTATACATGAAAGTTTGTTATAAGGCTAATAATATGCAACAAACTATACATTCTATGTATCTTAAGGCTTATAATATGCAACAAACTATACATTTTACATCTCTTAACACATTTAAATATCTTGAAATATTGATGATTTTTTAAATATAGGAGAATATAATTTTCAATCCCATAAAGATTTTTTTCTAATGTAGTTTAATATATAATGAGAGAAAACACGTTCCTATATTACAATTTAGCATAAAATTACAAAAAATTAAGACCAACAAACTATACATTATAAATTATTCAATTATCATTATTGTTTGTCATAATCTATTTTTTCATTCACGTAAATATGGTTATTATATATGTGATTGTATTGGACCTGTGTAAACAAAATTTATAATTCGATCCCATAAGATTTATAATTAATATTTGTCCAAGAGGAAGTACGTTGAAAATTTATTCCTATAAGCCATTTATTGGTTACTAGTTTCAAAATTAAAGTTAAAAATTTAAATTTTGATCAAATTTAAAAATAATAAAGTGACATATAAATGATCTAATTAAATGAGCCGAAGTTCAATGAAAAGTTTGACACTTTATCAATATAGGTAAGGTTCTTATTAAACTTATGATGAGAGTTCAATATGGTTACAATAAATAGGTGTTACTTCTTTTACACTTACTTAAATAAATTTCATAGATATATAATTTTTTATTATCTGTTAAGAGATACAAAGTTATCTTACATATTTGATTTAAAATTTTTTTATAAAATATAATTGAAAATTTTATCATTTTATTTAAAAGTTGCCAAGTTTTTTCGAAGTCTTCAACAATTTATTCAAATAGAAAAAACAATCGAAAGAATCGTAGGGCTGTATTAGTTTCATAAACTTTCAAATTTTGCCGCAGTCATTTGTAGCACAATCAAAAGTCAGAAAAATTAAACGCACAAATATAAATCAATACCAATATTTGTTAACGTAATTTGGCACACCTTGCCTACGTCTGTGAGACCCTCACCCAAATTAATACTTTCATCAAAGAACAACGATAGTTTTACACAAGGCTTTAATAAGC
Source organism: Erythroxylum coriaceum (assembly GCA_026874005.2). Classification (NCBI taxonomy): domain Eukaryota; kingdom Viridiplantae; phylum Streptophyta; class Magnoliopsida; order Malpighiales; family Erythroxylaceae; genus Erythroxylum; species Erythroxylum coriaceum. Next base: position 564,346 of record JANQAP020000129.1, read on the forward strand.
CGACACTACTTAACCCTTGACACTACTACTCATCCTCACTACCCTGAAGTAATTCATGATAGATATATACTATTAACCATGCAAATGTAATAGTATAGTTTTTGGATGTTTTTCATTGAACAATTATTGAATT
>JANQAP020000129.1:564578-581042 GCA_026874005.2 Erythroxylum coriaceum
TCAACGTCTTCTTGACCAGTTTTAAGTTAGAATATTTCTTCCCAAGTTGATGTGCTTGGTTTGCTATATCATGCAGTCTCTCATGGAAACTCCAATGATTTCATTATTGTCCATCTTTAGCTCTTCAAATCTCACAGCCATCATCTGAAGTTTTGAGGCTATCATAGATTTTGATCCCTTATGATAGTCTGTAGAGTATCCTATACTTTTTTAGCCGATTCACAAGCTGATATTATTAAAAAGTGACCTTCATCAACAGCACTAAAGATGGCATACATGGCTTGGGAGTTTCCAAGTGCTCTCACTTCTTCAGCTCTTGTCTACTTAGACAGATCTTTTAGTACTACTTCTCCCTTGTCATCAGTTATACTAGATGTGTCCAACCATGTAACATCGAGTTCTATGCTTTTGTTCCTTATGCCTTAATAAAGACTCTCATCCGTGATTTCCACGCAGGATAATTGGAACTATCCAATAATAGTGGCCTGGTAATTGATGCTTCTTCTCTTGTAGCCATATTTGCGAAACCCAGATCTACATTAACTTGCTGTACCAAGTTCTGATTCGGTGACTCGCTCTAATACCAATTGAAATTCCGAAGGACTTAGTAGTTTCGCAAAATCTCCGATTTTAATCGTAGTCATTTCTAGCATAATCAAAAACAGAAAAATTAAACACACAAATGTAAATTAACATCGAAGTTTGTTAACGTAGTTCGGCACACTTTGCCTATATCTGCAGGGCCCTCACCCAGTTTAATACTTTCATCAAAGAACAACAATAATTTTATACAAGGTCTTCCAGAGCTGACTCACTCAATTCTTGTTACTAACTCTCGTCCTCACAACTCGTGAAAATATTTCATACCAGTAACACGACGACTCGTGTTAACCTCAACAAAGGATTTTTTCAACAACTTTTAACTATAAAGGTAATTAACGAACAACTCAGGTAATTAAAAAAAGGAACAAGAACAAAAATACTTGAGATAGAAAGAAATAATTTCTCGATAAATTCAATTCCTTCCAAGACAGATCTGAAATTTGTTCACCAAGTAAATAGGCGTATTCAACTGCCTAGATTGCGTGAAACTCCAATTGAAACCAGCTACACTAGATTTCCCAATCAACGACAAAGAGACCAAAGAGAAAAACACAACTCCCACTCAAGATCAACTTCTTCTTTTGTAACCAATGATCGTAACCAACAAAAGACAACACCCACCAAGAAAACATACTTGGGTTACATAAAAAAACTCAATAGGAAGCCAGTCACACCCTCACACGTTTACAACAATTGTAAAAAAAAAACATGGATAGGAGACGATTGAAGACACATGCAACAATTCGATCACGTCATACACCAAGAAGTCTTCACTAGGTAGAGTTCTTCATTCAGCACATAATGGTCACGTGATCCATATAAAGGTCTTTACAAGATTGAGTCTTATCTTCATACAAACTGAGTCTTATCTTTAAAGAAACTCTTGTCAAAGATTATCCAAGATAGCGTTAAGATTTCAGCCTCCAAGTCATACAAGAATTATCGTTAATTCAGCCCAAAAAATGACAATTCTTAATTCATAGACCAACTATAATTAGCCAATCAAATTCAAGAATCATTTTATCGTATCTTTGATCCAATTATCAAATAATGCCAAAACTAAATAATAAGATATATAACGTATATCTTAACAAAAGTGAATGTGTGATTGATATTTTAAATTTTAAAAGAGAAGTTAGGTTTAGTTTAGATGCATGATAAACTTGATTGAACCTGTTGGAGTTTTATGATTAGATTTTCAATGAAGTGTGTAAATAAAAAAATTAAAGTTAAACATACTTATACAAATATAAAATTTTATAGTAGTAAACTTAATATAGCGATAAATAAATGATAATGTATTATAAGTTAAGATAGATTAAGTAAAATTGATGTAAGCCTTGGTTTGAATAGTTGTTCCTGAGTCATAGTTTGGTTAATTCATTTTTTTAGTGAAAGAAGTTATTTTACTCTTCTCTTGAACTAATGATTTTATGGGTATTGGCAGTTGGTGGTCAACTTAATTTGCAGATTTTCTCTAATCCTGGTCATTTTCTTAGTCAATTAAATTTGTCCAGAAAGAGTTACATTTTCTTAATCAATTAAATTTGTCCAGAAAGAGGTCAAAGTATGAAGCTAGCCAGCAGAGCTTCAAGAAGCAAGCGTTACAGAATATCCTAATTCAAAAGATCCTTTGAAGCTTATATGTCCGCCACTCTCTAATAGCAACGCTTTTATATGTAGACATGAAGCTGTTCGTATCAAATTGGTCTAGTCCTGACTGTTATAGTACGTATTTGATGCTCGAACACCCACTTCCTTCTCTTTAAGAAAAGTCAAACAAATTTAAGAAGGGGAAAGACAATCCCTACCACACAAGTGGATGATAGATAATCGAAGCTACAAGTTAAGACTTCACTGCAAGGCCAAGTTTTCAAGGTTTTCCAGTCGTTTCCTAGCATTTCATGTTCTCAAGTTTTCATGTTGGGTTAGAGGATCTGGATCTGGATCTTATTTTATAGCTATTCCTCTTTGTATAGTTCAGGCATGATGGTCCTCGTAATAGGTAAACAAGGAAAAAAATTATTCTCTATGCATAACAAACTTTGATTTACCTTTTTCCAAAATTCATGTATTTTGTTCAGAGATAGAACATATTTGGCCAATAAAGTACAAATAATGATTGACATGAAACAAGAAAACATGACGATACTCTTCAATGGTAATGAAACCGTATTAACAGAAAGTTGGAACTGGCTAGATAAGAAATAACATTAAGATACAAAAAGGGAAACAAAAGATGAAGGTTATTATTAAAACATACGGCTACCAGATGATAATAGTAATTATAAGAGACGAAGAGTGGCTGTGTTATTATCATCGTGTGATTGGAATTGTCAATAATTCAACATCAGATCACCGATTTCACAATCCCTGTTCCAAAGGAGGGGAGATGGGAAATTTTCCCTGTTGATGATCTTCTAGTTTCCTGAGCATGTTCCTTGATCAGATCAATTACGGACGTCTCATTTTCAGCGGCAATATGGAAGTTAGAATTACTAGGGAACCTGGTGTTGATGGGAACTTGATGCTGAGCAGGGCCAGTGATCAATCAATAGCTGACCAATCAGTATATAAGGACTCTTTGTGTGCAGAAGTGTATAGGCTACGTAAGAACCTGAGAAACTTTGAAGTTCCAGATTTATCTCCTCTAAAATTCCTAAAATAGAATTTTAAGAGTTTAGGATTAATCTGACGAAGGTGGGATACCTAATGTATATCAGGAAAAAAACTAAACTTTGACGTTTTAATAAAACCAACTTCTTGTACTATTCCAACGTCCATCCTCGGCTCACCTGATCGATGCCTCCTCTTCCCTTTCATTTTGCTTCCTGCCTTCTCGTTATGCTTAGTTTCAGTCATATTTATTTAGATATCTCCAAAGAACTGAGATCCCACTTTGGTCTTTGTCCCAGGTAACTTTTTGTCCTTAAAGCTCATGTCTATTTGAATCCCCCTTCTGGGTTGTTGTTTCTCTTATGCCTATGTGATTTTTGTAATGATATCAATCATCGACAGTAGCAGGTAGTGGCCTTCACAAGGTGTTCAGGTGGTTAGTGCTTTGTTAAACCGCATCCCTCAATCATCCACTGCAGTCCTCGACAAAAGCTCTTTCCTTTAGCATTCTGTTTGAAGTTACCGAAACATTGAGAAGATTTTGAGGTGAGTTCCCATCCTAAAAAATGATTACTAAAACCAACTAACAAGTTAGCAAATTTTAGTCTTCAATGAATTCTTTAGTATACTCGTGGAGACAAGAAAAGCCCATGTTTTGTGTAATTTAGAAGCGATTCTGATATGACAGGAATGATCTGGCAAGCGACTTCGTGACTTAGAAATAGAACCCAACTGTGTTTATGTCTCATTAATGAAGTGATTGACTTTGTACTTGTTTGTTTATACGTTTCTCAAGAATTCTCTGTTCTTCTTTTGTTTGATCAATTGGCAGTATACTTCGCCTTGCAAGAATGGGAAAGAAAAGAATAATGATTCTAGCTAAGGATTTAGACTTTTCCTCTGTCAAGTACGAGCCCATATTGGCCTTCACATTGCTCTTTCTTGCCTGGTTAGGTACCTCCTGATGGGCACATCATCTACAAGGATGTTCTTTAATCTGAAATATTCTGTTGCAATTATTTTAAATATTCTAAATACATATCTTACTCATGGAAATTAAAGGACAGATTTGCTCATTTGTGCACTATGATGTCTCGAATGTACCATAGGTGACAAGGGTATCCATTTGGTTCCCTATTAGATTTTGCACCTGATTCAACAGGACGTAAATCATTGAAGTCTTTCTACATGTGATTCACGTGTGGTCCTTTTTCTTCATTATAAAATTTGATGTAGATAATTGACATAATGAACTTCACATGTGTAAGGGGGTTTTCGAGAATACGATATCCTGTAAATTTATGAATATTTAAGATGTTTTGGCTATTTAGTTGGTGGGTTTGTTAGTGTATAACAGTAGCTCAGTTAGCGGTGATCTTCATGTTTATGATGAAATTGATGGTTCTTATGTTTCAGTCTCTGACATGATTAATTTCATTATTTTCCACATGCAGATCTGATATTTTCATTTTCCCCATTGGCCATCCATACAAGAAATTTGTAACAGACCCTAGATGCTCACTTGTTGTACAGGTTAGTTATCTCTTTATTCATACTTCAAAATTCTTAGTTTAGTTTGTTCTGAATATGCACTTTATGATCTGTGAGATTGGTTACATACCTTGTTAGAGTGGATTGTCAAATGCAAGAGTAACAATCTTTGATGATGTTTTCCCACTTCCAGAACATCAACAGGTATTACTTGTCTCCCCTTCCTTTCCCTATCTCCCCATCCCTTTATTTCTCTCTCTTACCCTTATAAACCCTTACACAAGCACTCACACTTGCACACATATCTGTGCATGTACATACACATATACCTTGTGAAACAGATGCTTGAAATATGGTTTGTTATATTCTTGGAAGTGTTAAGTCTTTTAATTTCGTTTCCCAGAAAGTAAATGAATGTGAGACAACACTAGTAATTCTTTGGCCCTTGTTGAAACATTTGATGCATTGCCTATTTGCAATTGTTGCTGATCAAATATTGGAGTATTATCTTTATTAAGAAGACACATTTTGCAGTTGATCCAATTGCAAGCCTTCGCAATCATATTGGTTTATTTATGAAATTAATCACAAGCTTTAGCTTGTATAATGTACTTTCTGCAGTGTGCTATTCTGTTTATGTAATTTTTAGTCCCAATTGCCACATTTTGGCATTTTGTAATTAGGAGTGGGCTCACAAGCAATATATATCAAAGCATCAACAAAGGCCTTCCTAACAATAGGGAAATTTCTACTATTTTAGGATGCAAAAAATAAGGCTTGCTCTATAGTATCATAGTCATATCATGGTCTGTTTAAGGCTATGGAAATTCAGTGGTTTTTTGCTAAAGTTTTCATTATCTACACTTTTAGCTGCGTGGTTATGGGACCCATTGATATATGGAGAGAACTTAATAAAACAAATATTGAGTAGTCAGTTGGCAGTATATGTGCTAAAGAACTATTAATGACGGCCTACTATAAATTTCTAGAGTTATCTAAAACAAGCTAGTATGTCTCCATATATAAAAATTATCCAATTCAATGCCAGTTGAGTGGCCTAAAGACCCTGAATTTTGGTACAACTTTGATATTAGTTGTTCATTATGAGATCAACTTCCTATAAGCTACATACAATTAAACAAACATAACTTGAGTGTTTATATTTTTTCAAAACAAACTTACATTGTCCAAATAAATTTAAAAAACCCCATTCTTTCAATTCCATTATGATTTCAGGAATTAACATATGTCAATGTTTAGTGACATATATTTTATAGGAGGCTTTGGCACTGTTGCTTGGGTTGATGTCAAGGAATATGAGGCCCTTCAACTTGACAAGATTGCTGTTGATGATGGAGAACCAATTCTCAAGGTTCGGTTTCAGTTTTGACCAGTTTTCATTGTTGATGGTGTTGTCTCTTATCTTGATATTTGTTTACTTCTTGAGAAAATTGTTCTATTTTATTAGACTTCTGTTGTTCTAGGAAATTTTAATGCTAGGGATTCCACAATCAAGAAAGATGCAGATACATGCTCTAATTTGTATAATTTACTCAGAAGTTGAAATTCATTCTAACAGTCCTTATTTGTTAAATCTAGAAAACTAGAATGCTTTTAAGAAGTGTTTGAAAAACTGGGGCATGTTTGCAGAATTGCTATACGTACACTCTTTATTCCTTTCATTTACACTATGAAAAACCCAAGTTTGGTACTAGAGGTTGTTTAGCTATTTAACTAGGTACAAATGAAATAATATGCCACATATCATTTTCTTGGACTAGTTTTAATGGGGACAAAAATGGTGTAAAACTTGTGGCAGATTTTAGGACCTGTTATTAACAACGATAATTCAGCTCAAGTTGTAATTCCCCCCATTTTCTTGTATATATTTTCTTATAATAAGAGATACCAACTTCCCAGCAAATCAGAATAGTAAAATATTCAATCAATCAATCAATACAACATTTAAAAATCAATCCTAGGTTAGTAAAAGTCTAACCTATTATTATAAAAGCTATTTCTTTTATTATGCGGATTAGCCTTTCTATTCTTGTAGTATGAAGGATTATTTACTAATAAACCTTTATTTTCAATTTTAGGCCACAATGGTGTTCTGGGTTTTTGGTTATGGTCTATTGGTCTGGAACCTAGGATTTGATTTTGATAAAAAAGTGATAGGCTTCGTTAAGAACTATAGATGTGTCTTCGATCTTGGTATGTATACGGTCACCATTAGCATATTAAGAGGGTTCTCACAATCGCTTTATTGCCCACAAATTTGATTTACTTATAATTCGTACCTTGTTCTGCATACTCCAACTGGCATTGATCACAGAGGTACACCATACATCCTGTAAGAACCTACACATTGGAATATTTGGAAGGAGATGTTTGTGTAAGTATCAATTTTTGATTGAAATATAGATGGGAAATACTTGCCTTTGATATGCTTAATTGCAAATGGACTAAAAGTGGAGAATGTTTCCTAGAGATTCTTTCTTTATTTTGCTTACCTATTTAGTAATGATGGTTTTCGTTTTTTATTTGTAATTGGCTCTTGAAGAGTGGTGGTAGTGATCTAGATTTTAAAATGGGGCAAAACAAGATTCTGCCCAAATTGATATTCATGTTCTACTGGGAGACAAAGCTTTACTCCTGTATCATAGCCTCTTGTTTCCTTTTCAAACACTGTCGATGTTCATTAAACACTTTAATTGATACCAAAAACAAATTTAAGGTTTTAGTATTTTCTTCTCATCAATTAAGAGACTATATTGATGAAAAGCACAGTTGAAACAAATAATGTTAGATTGACATAGAGACTTTGACTGTACAATTTGTTGAGTTTTATTTATATAACCTCTTAATACCCAAATGGCAAAACAAAACAAAAACAAAAGTAACTGCTTAAATTTACTTTTAATAGCTTGTTCTGGTCTTTATCCTTATTTCATTTCTTACATACATTTAAGCCCGAAAATTTTTGCTTAGTTTTTACCATTACTGACATTCTTACTATGGTTTTTGAGCAGCAACTGTAGATCAACATACTGTGTGCAGTGACATTTGTGGTTTTGATAATGGCCAATTTATTTTTGAGTTTGGTGATGGCAGTGGTAACTCCTTCAAGGCAGTCCTTTGGAAAATTGAGACAGTGCACTCTTTGGGTTCACAAGTTTAAGAATTAACCGGATGTGATAATGACAAAAAATGCTGCCAAATTTTCTTCCTCAAAGAATTTGAGCCTTCTTGCAACTTTGGATGCTCAAACTAGCTCGGCTCTAAGTCCTACATTTTTCGCTGGCAATGGAGATGCAGTTGGTTCAACTTCTTGCTTCTCTTTGCTATCTTTGGTGCTATTCAAGGAAAGCTGGAGTTAAAGCAAATACTTTTATTATAATTGTTTAGCTTATGAATCCAAAGATCCTTTGTGGCGATTATACATGTAGATTGTGATGTATTCTGAAAACTGACTAGTGTTGATTTGTTTTCAAGAATGCTACTTTCAAGATTGTAACCAATGAAGACACATTTATATACAACCTGGTTTTTTTTTTCTCTATACCACCATGAGTTTCTCACAGTTTTATTTACATTACGACTTCATTTACATTTTTGCTTTTGTTAATATTTTCTCCTACAATGTCATAAAAAAAAGAAGTTTGATGTTCTTTTTTTAACATACCACTATTAAAAGTTTCATGACAATCCCAAGAATTAAATATTTCACATTTTGGCACAAATCTTTTTTAACATAAGGATTCATTGTTTATAGATAATATATAATAATGAGTATATAAAAGATTACATGATAATAAGAGTATAAGAAAGAAATTGCGAATTTTAAGTAAGAAACAAAATATGCACCTCGTCAATAAAGATGCACAAATTAACTTAAACACTTTACTTTGTTTTCGCTTTGTATTTACAAAACATGCCTCTTGTACATGGAACTGAACAATCACATGTCTCAACAAAACCCCCTATATCTGCACTATTGTAGTTAACATTACTATTTTGTCGTGAGTTATTTATCATCACAACGCTTACACCATATGGTTGTTGTGCTTATAAGAATCATTAAAAAAACAGTATCATTAGTAAATTGTGAATAAGTCACTAAACAGAATGTCATTATTAATAGTGTTCTGGCAAAAGATAAATACTAATTGGGAGTTAGTCATGTCCGTAGAAAATGGAACACCTTCAATAGAAATTGTTTGACTTGAATTGACAGAGACAAACTATCATAAAAAATCTTAAAGAGTATATAATCAAAATACTTAGACTTATTGTTAAAATATTGAATCTTTTTTATTAAAAATTACACCTATACCTGGAGAGATTTTTAAGCCAAAAAATATAGTTGGTGAATTTGAACCATATTTAAGTTAACAATAAAAATCTCAGTTCCTTGCAACTGATTTGCATATTGAAAAAACGAAGAAAAATTTAATAAGAAATTAAAGAACGCATGACTGGTGCTATTTAAAATACTAATCAAACCTCAACTTGGTTGTCTCTTTGATAGGGAATTGTATATTGACTTAATGTAGTTTGAAAGTTTTCTCTGATACACTATCTCACCCAAAAAAAAAAGGAAAAAAAGCATAATATAAGGGACATAAAATTCAAGAATATAAAAGTTCTTTTAATGATACCTCAAGATTAGATGGCAATGTTGGTGTTGAGGCTCTGACATTTGTTGGAGCAATTTGAACATTTTCTGTTATATCATGTCTCACCTATAAAATAGAAAAAAAATGTCATTATATAATGGATGTGGAATTCATGATTAAAAAATTTACAAATAAAACCTCAAGGTTAAATGGTAATGTTGGTGCTGCAATTGTAAGATTTGCTGGAGTCTAAACTTTTTTAGTTGATTTCCTTTTTTTCAAAGCCTTCTCTAAACCACCCCTCAATCTCTTACCTGAAACATTTTTCTTCTTGACTTTGATTCCTTTAATCCCAATATTGTTCTTTTCATGAATTACATTCCCATCTTGGTTCAAGTGATCTGTTATACCACTTGAATATTGAACCATATCTTCACCTTGTAATCTAACATTGGAGCTCGCATTTGAGTGTTGGACAGTTGATCCATTACCTTATAGCCTACTGTCCACGATTTCCAACATCTTCAAAATATAATCTTTAACAATTTTGTAAGTCTCTTCACTCTCAGATGCTTTTGTAACCAATTGAACATATAACCCACCCAATTTTTTATACCACATACTTCGACACATCTTGGGATCTAAATTGCTTGTGCTGATTCTAGAATTTTCACCTCCCATAAATCCAAGTTTTGCTTTACATGTCCACCTTTTCAATATGTACTGACTTGGGATCTCCGTAATGCCTTTCACAGTAAAAACTTTCAAAACATGAGAACATAAAATTCCAGCAAACTTGAATTTTCTACAACTACAATCAACTTTTCCATTTGATGAATCATAAGTAACTACATGGTAATAGCTCTTCTTATGAAGGGTAATTTGATATTTTGTGATCGATCCAACCTCCTTAAAATTTTCAATGCAAGAATCATGAGACTTACACCACTCATTTTCAAAGCACTTGAATACTTCAAGAGTATACTTGAATACCTCAAGAGTATAAACACTAGCTTTATGTTTCAAAGTTTCAATTGGATACAATAATGAGGGAAGACTTGTACTTGATTTAAAATCAACCTTTAACTCTTCATATCTACGATCTTCAAGGAGTCTTTCAAAGTGATGAAAAAACTCCAAGAATTTGTGTTGATAAGTGACATACCTCTTTACAACACTATTTATGCTCTCACTTCTTTGTGTTGTCATCATGTCTACACAAAACATTTGTCTTCCATACACTAAAGCCCAATTTTCCTTTATCCCAAACATGTGCCTCAACCAATCATTGTCTTCAAGTCCGTATTTGTGCAACATCTCGTTCCACGCATTTCCAAAATCTTCCTCTTTTCAAAATCATATATGCATGAGCTAAAATCTCTAGCAAAATCTTTGAATTGAGAGAAAATAGCACTTAAATGAATAGCCACATTTTGATAAATGTGCCAAATACATAAGCGATGATAAGTTTCAGGCCATCTTAGTACTAGAGCCTTTTCCATTGCTGCATCTTGGCCTGTAAGAATAGTTTTAGGTCTTTTATCACACATAGCTTTCACAAAAGTATCAAATAACCATTCAAACGTGAAGGATGTATCATCATATAACAATGCAACACTAAAGATTGTAGTATGCTTATGATGATTTACACCTACAAGTAATGCAAAGGGACGACCTTCATTTTTTTCCTATAAGTTGTGTCAAAGCAAACCACATCACCAAAATTTGAGTAATTTGATCTCATCTTTGCATCTGACTAGAAAATGTTGGTTATTAAATCATCTTCCTTAACTTGGATAGCTTAAAAAAATTCGGGTCATCTAATTGCATTTTATGCAAATATCCCAAAACACCTCCTATATCCCCTCTTTTTGTATCTCTCAGTCTTTTAGACCGTAAGTAATTTTTATAGTCATCTGGTATGAAACCTAAATTCTCTCGACCACCTACTTGCCTAACCATAACATCATGAGATGCCTTTAGTGGAATTCCTATGTCATTTGCCATTTCAATTTGCATTGTTGTAGATAAACTTATCTTTCAGTGAGATCTGTGTAAGTACTTCTTGTTTGAACTCGAGAGGCAATGATTATGCTCCTCAACAAACTGAACCATATGGAGTTTTCTGCTTCTTCGATGACTGACTCTCATTTTAGCTTCACAACTAAACCTTGTTTCAGCTCGTGCTTCTTTCACATACATATCTCGTTTGTTTTTTTCTCGTTTGCCTTTAGCGACATTCTGTTAATGAAGTTTCCAGATTTATCTTTGTGGTTTCTGCTTCTCCTTATCCCAAATCCGACTTCTTCAGCATATGCCAAATAGAATTGGTAAGCATATTCTTTTGTCTCAAATTCCATTCCAATTTTTGGCATTAATTCTTTGGATACAAATGACCGAGTAGCTTGCAAATCTTGATTACTATTTAAACTCATGACAACTACAAGCTCATCTTCACTTTCACTGTTGCCAACTTCATTACCATCTTCAAAATTTAACTGACGATAAAACAAAGATACACCCGCCATAAAATTATTAGCTTTGATCCTGAAGCAAAAACTAAAAAAATGAAAAAAAAATGAAAATGGATACTTCACTTTTATGATATAGAGAAACACTAAGTGTAGAATTCACAATTTAATTAAGAAGCAAAAAATGAATCCTTTAGCATTAAACTTAAATAAATATCTAACAACTAGTGTTAAATAATTATAAAAAATGTTTGGTATCTCTATTTGGCGTTCCCACGTGTTGGTAAACTAGAAACAAAAAAGAAAGGAAAAGGAAAAGGCATCAGCCTCGTTAAAGCTAAAAGAGAGCCTATTGATACACAACATAGTTGGGTTTTATTAAAATGACTTCGTATTGTGGTGAAGCAGGGTTGGAACAAATTTATTAAAACAGAGGATCCAAATTGTCACTCACAAGCACTGAAACAATCCATTTCTTTTGAAGAATTAAAATAAAAATTACTTCTTTTTTTCATCATAATAATCAATTAAATGTTATTTTATGAAAATCAAATTTGAATGTGATACGGAAGAGACGTCACTTAACACATATGAATTTACGTTTTTAAAAAATTAAATGTTATTTTATGAAAATCAAATTTGAATGTGATACGGAAGAGACGTCACTTAACACATATGAATTTACATGAAAAAATCAACCCACTTATTAAAGTATTAGACTATAAAACATAAGGTCTATTTGTTATAGCAAAACATGTACTTTGGCTTGGCTTGCTGAACTAAAATTAAATTAAAATATATAGAATATAACTACGTTCATGAACAATGGACAATGGAAGCAGTGTAGGCTTAGCTTGCATCATCGATGTCTGTGCTTATGAGACCAAATCCTATTCCTCCAAGCTCCACAGAGTTGGAACAATACAGATGATCCGATCCCGTCTCAAGAAACTCAAGCCTATTCATAAAAGAACACTTTTCCCACTCCACCAAGAAAATCCATTATTTAGACGTGAATCATACCTTGAAGACAATCAAATACCACCAAATGTCAAAGGCTTGATTCCTTTTGACAACTAAAACATACCAAAGATCGAATGAACCACCGAAGAAATGCCAACGCACACCATAATTATGAGTAATCTTCACAGTTCTTTCTCCTATAGTGTGGGGACTGAAAACTGAATTAGGTGTTCAAACCTATCAGCCATTAAAAAACAGAGCTAAATAGACTCAGAAGAAGCTCTCAAGTGACCAGATTAATGAAGTAGCTTACGTCATGAAAATGAAAAACGAATCAGATTAGCATATCCCAAATTTCCCTTTCCATTTTTCAGGTTTGGGTTTGAAAATATTAGGATAAAATTACATAATAATCTGTTCAAACTATGATTGATTCCACCTTTGGATAGGTCCAATCAAACATCATTAATCAAGAAACACTACAAGATTATATGTTGAGAAGTACTATATTTGTTCAAATTGAAGTAGCAAATTGATGTATTAATCAAATAGGACATTGGTTATGCAGTAGGGTCAGAATAGTAAATAGAGGGACTAAATCAATACATCTGAATAGATAAACTATCAAACTAAGATTCCAATGGCATAAAAGTAATTGCTGATTGAGAAACATTGAAATAATGCAACTGTAATGTCAAATTTATTTTCCCTTGCCATAAACAAGGAATTTAACGTTATGTACTAATTTGTGTTCAACTGCCCTCGAACAACTCTTACGAGTGAATTTAACTCTATTTTCTAGAAGCATATGACAATATAGAAGGTAGTGATAAAAGGATTGGTTTGCATTTATGAGTTGTATGTGGTAGCATTAAAATCCTTGCAAATGTTGCAGAAGAAATGAAAACAATTAACTAATGAAAGTGAATAACAAAATTAGCATTTTGAAATGAAAGGAGAGACAAAAATGGGACCCTAACTTTATCTTAGCTATTAGCTACCCTTTCTCAGCAGGAGGATCTATGAGGAAGCTCCGTAGGAAAACCAGAACCTAAACAAACCACAATTTCAAAAAGGGATAAGAATAGTAGAGATAAAATATATTTGTCTCTACAGTGAACATGTAGATTTTTTGTCCTGAGGCATAGACTTCAAGTTCAAACACAACCTCTAAAAAGGACCACATACAGCTTTTTCACATTTAATACCATGTTTTTAAAGTATATTTATCATTCATAAACCAAGCAATCTAAAATGTACACATATTTGAAACAATTTAGTGATTGATTAGCTAAATTAAGAAAGTTGGTTCTTTTCTAAACAAAATCAGAATTTGGGGTAAGAATATCGTCTGGTTCTTAAGGAAACAAAATTTAAGAAGTGGGTTTCTCTAAATGTTGATCTTTCGTTGTTTTCTGGAGAGAACTAGAGAGAATACATACATCTTCTTGTTGATTCTCTATCAGATTGCCTTTCACATTTCAAATTCCTATAACATTAGCAAACCAGTTGCATGGTCACCAAAATAGAAGTTGTATGTTATTGGAATAGGATGACAATAAAAATGGCCCTAAAACTTGCTTTTAAATCTTATCAGTCAGTCCCAAGCGTGTTATGAAATATCTATTACATTACATAGGACTTGGAAAGTAGAACTTAGAAACTATAAAAGTTAAGAAGTACCAAGTAAATAGAGAGGGGAAGATGTAAGCAATATGGCAAGCAATTTGTGACAGTTAGCATGTGATAAGGAAGTGTTTGACAGTTAATGTAAAACCATAGATTTGATAGCTCATAATGTTAACGAACTCTTAGAGTCTTTTTTTGGAAGTTAAGGCAATAAAGCCAGGTAATTCTGCAAAGGTGAGTTGTTACAAGATATTGAACGTTTTGTTGATCTCCGGGGCAAAAATTAGTACAGTGGACTTCGTATTAATTATTTAGGTAAGATGGATTTTAAAAAATGGTGCATCCTCAGCAATAAACCTTGTGGTAGATATGTACGATAAGAATGGTTGATATGGCATTTTGCTGTAATATTTATGGCATGGTGATCCACTGACAAAAAAAGGGAAATACACATTAAGGAATCAACATGTATATATGCTAAAATACAGAGAGATAGAGAGAAGGAAAACAAGAAAGGAAGATCATGCACATTCATATCTTGATTATACTTTATTTTCAAAATTCAAAACAAGTACACTATAAGTTAAAGCACTAACTAATTCATGTTGAGTGCTCTCATAAAAGTGGGTCTAGTCCTCTACAACTTTATGTTTTAGGAAATCTGTGTTGTAGAAACTTAAAAAATCTACAACATGTTGATAAGTAAATAGAATAGATTATTCATCCCACTTTAGAAAATAGGAATCCCTAACCAAGATTACATCATCTATATAAGGATGAATCCTTGGACTTTATGAAAACAAGCAGAAGGAACAAAATTCACCATACTCCTAAGTCTATATATTAGGCCTTCCCATACTATTCAAGAACGAGTTATATAACACTTTTCTTTTATTGACAAGCTTATAGTTCCATTTATACATAACAATACTTGAAGAGGTACAGGCATAGATGCCCACATAAAGGATGAGAAGAGAGTGATCTCAGGCTTGTTCTTGACAGGACAAGTCCAAATCCTTAGTTGGAACCATTATTCTTTTCTTTCCCATTATTACAAGACGAAGAATACTGCCAATTGATCAAACAAAAGAAGAAAGAGAATTCCTACACCAATTTCGCATTAAAACTCAAAGCAAAGAGAAAAGTATAAACAAACAAGTACAAAGTCAAGCTCTTCATTAATGAGACACAAATACAACTGGGTTCTGTTTCTAACTCACGAAGTTGCTTGCCAGATCATTCCTTTTAGATAAGAATCGCTTCTAAATTACACAAAACATAGGCTTTTCCTATCTCCACGAGTATACTAAAGAATTCATCGAAGACTAAAATTCACTAACTTGTTAGTTGGTTTCAATAATCATTTTTTAGGACGAGAACTCACCTCAAAATCTTCTCAATGTTTCGGTAACTTCAAACAGAATGCTAAAGGAGAGAGCTTTTGTCGAGGACTATAGTGGAGGATTGAGGGATGTGGTTTAATAAAGCGCTAACCACCCAAACACCTTGTGAAGGCCACTACCTGCTACTGCCGATGATCAATATCATTACAAAAATCAAATAGGCATAAGAGAAACAACAACCCAGAAGGGGGATTCAAATAAACACGAGCTTTAAGGATAAGTAGTTACTTGGGACAAAGACCAAATTGGGATTTCAGTTCTTTGGAGACATCTAAGCAAATATAATTGAAACCGAGCATGATGAGAAGGCAGGAAGCACAATGAAAAGGGAGAGAGGGCATCGATCAGCTTGGTTTAGGCAAGAGGTGAGCCGAAGATGAATGTTGGAACAGTACGAGAAGTTGATTTTATTAAAATGTCGACGTTTAGTTTTAGAACATGTTTGAAATAGTGATTATGGAATAGGTGATCAATAATCGGAGGAGTTGTATATGATAAAATCTTTTATTTAATTGCTTAGCTTGAGATATTGAGTTAACTAAACATTTTATTAATTAATTTTCAATGGATCTAATCTACATCGTCGAATCCCACGTCCTATAAAGTAATTTTTTAATTGAGTCGCATCTATGGATGTCAATTGGCCGGGTCGGGCCTCTCTGGCCATTT
>JANQAP020000129.1:706495-721897 GCA_026874005.2 Erythroxylum coriaceum
TTAACAAGATTTAATCGACAAAATTGTCTAATGAGTTAAGGGTTATTGTGAGGATTGAATTGCCTTGCTTTCAACATGCGAGGCAGTTGAAGCAAGACAACTTGATAGAGACTGCTTTGGACAAAGTTTCGGTAAATTTTTAATTCAATTAATTATATGCAATTTTGTTTTACTTATTTAAGTATTAATTTAACTTTCACTTGTTTTTCACAGATGAAACTCAATATCGTGGATATCGACAAGCCTGAAGTTTCAAGCTGTGTGACGTCACTATTGAAACAAGGGGCCAAGGATCATCGTTATCAGTTGTATAAATTCTACAAATCTTTTCCTTTCGATGAGGAGGCAAAGAGATATATTCCTAAACGAATGTCTCAAGAAAATTGGAGTCAAATGTGTGATTATTGGACATCTACCAGTGTTAAGGTTTGTCTTCTTTCTCTTCACATTTGTTTTCATTAATATTGTTACAAAATTTAATGAATATTTCTTTTTTTAGGAAAAGTGTGAGAAAGCAAAGGCTAATAGGGCAAAAATGAAGACTCCTCACAACACTGGCTCTAAATCATTTGTTGTCGTACAAACTGAATATGTAAGTTCTTTGGTTATAAGTCATAATTATAACAACAAATACAATATTATTTATTGTGTTTTAATTTTTTTTTCATAACACAGAGTGAGAAGGAACTAAATGGATAATAGTGTGATAGGATCATACTCTACAAACTAACACACTATAAGGAAGGTGAAGGTTGAACATCTGAAGAAGCGCAGAATAATTATGTAAGTATAAATTTTGGTTTCATTTTAAAGTTTATTTATTTATGTTGTACTCACTAATTATATTTGAATTAAATATTAATTTTATTTTGTAAAAAATAGAATAAGATGCAGGAATTATTGCAAAGATCATTGTTTGACGGAAATGAGTCAAATATAGATGACATTTGCAATAACGCCCTTGGCACAAGATCAAGATAAATCAAAGGTCTTGAGTTTGGCCCTAAGCTAATTGGTTCTTCCTCATCATGACCAGCATATGTAACGATGATTCAAAAAGAGAACCAGTTGCTTAAGGCTAAATTACAACATAATGAAGAGAAGTTAGATCGTACTGAAGAAAAATTAGAACTTAATGAAAAAAAATTAGAACGTATTGAACGATAGTTGACCAAGCTTAAAATGATGGTCAATAATTACTTGGGTCAAAGTATGTCACTAGTAGTGATGATGATGAGGAGTCTTAGTTTGTACATAGATTTTTGGTTAACTTTTGTATTTAACATTTAATTACATTTTATTTTTATATAAAATCCTTGTATTTTTTGTTTATTTGTATTTTTATTTCCGTTTACTTAATTATAATTCAAACATTGTTGCCAACAATAATTCAAAAAATGTTAATTATAATTCAAACAATGTTACAAACAATAAGATGTGTTAAATGTTATTAATTGTTATAATTAAATAAAAAATTTTAAAGTAAAAATTAAAAATTCTTCACCAAAACTTTTTGGCTACAATTGTAAAATCGTCACCAAATCTTTTTAGCTACGTTTCAGAAAACGTCTCCAATAAACTTTAGTTGCATTCACGAAAGGTAGCTAAATATATTTTGCTACAAAAAACCAAATCGTCTCTAAAACTTATTACCTACGCATACATTAACAAAGCTAATTACGTTTAGCCACGAAACATTAATGTTGCAATAATATGATTCGCAACAATTTCCTTTATCCTTGGGTATAACTTCTCGCGATAGATTTTTGATCGGAGCAAAAAATTTTGGGTCACGATTTGATGAAAACGTTGCAAAAAATATTTTCCAACCGGGCTTCTGTGACTATTTATGGGACGAATTATTATCGTAGCAAAAAAGTTTTTTGCGATGATAGTTTATCCTTCATCAACGAATATTTGCATCATCAAAATCGTAGTATGATGTAGTGACAACTTATGAAACCTTTTATTTGGAGATAAAATATTTAAAAATGTTTGTCCTAAAAAATTTTAAATTTAATTAAAATTTTTAATTGACTAAACGAGCTTTTAACCTTTAACAATTCAACTAATATAACTAATAAATAGACATTTATGTGATATTTAATAAACATGTCATATCATTAAAAATAATCTTTTCAACTAAATTATTAAAATTTTAAAAGGTAGAATTAGTTATCTCATCTTTAATATATATGCTTCACACGGCAAAGTGGTCCTACTGATAGCAGGTTGAATGGAATTCAGGGCACCTGCTGGAAAGAAGAGATTCACATGTCCCAGTCCGGCATTGGCTGTTGGTTTTGTTGCATGTACTGAACTCATCACGTTTGAAACCAAATAAAGGAATGTCCAAGTTACACGAATACTTAAGCATCAGCTTACTTCTCCCTGTAATCTCATCTTTTTTATCCTTGACCATTATGAAATGGCTCCAAGGGAAAGAAACTGAAAAGGGTGATCAATCCTGGTTTATTGTTTCACCAAATAATAAAGAAATAGTTGCAACTAATCCAGTGGGGCCAAAAATATATACAGCAGAAAAACATGGAGTCTTCTGATCCGGTGACACCAGAATTTTAGTTTTGACGCAACTTTGTTTTTATTTTTTGTAAAAAAAAGCCAAAAATTCAATTTTGGTTTTCAAGGTTATGAATTCGTATGGATTGTACCATCTTGCCTACCAAGTTGGCCCAGCTGTGTGAGAACTGCATACAGAATTAAAGAAAAATCTTTGAATTTATCAACGTCGAAGTCACGGGATATATTGCACAGTTGCAAAAAGCCAACATCCCACATGTCTTAGAAGACAAAAGGGTATTGTCAACTGCCTACAGTTTTCTTCACTTCAAGTGTAGCCATCATCACCGTGCATGTTTTGCACTATTTAACACTGTTCATGCGAGACAGTGCTAATCATTTTCACTATTAGTACTAGTACCTCCGTGAATTACGAAGATTGGGGAACAGATCCTCTGTAAATGAGATGTTCTCTTCACATTCACCTTCGCTCTGTCATTATTCTTTTTCTCCTTCCTTTACAGCTATCATATGTACTGTAAGTCTTGGTAACCTATTACCTATAGGTTATGTTGTTAGACATTTTTGCCCCTAAGGGCAAATTTGTCTTTTTCTCATTAAATGGACGATATTTAATTGCATTATTTGATTTTAAATAAATTATCGGTTAAATTACGTAATTTGATCCAGATAAAGATAATAACGTGACTCAATAAATGATCTAAATCAATAGGTCGAAGTCTGGGTAGAAAATGGATTCTTTTTAGTGTGGACTGGATCCATATCAACCTTGTGATGGGGAATCCGATATGGAAGC
The DNA here is from genome assembly GCA_026874005.2 of Erythroxylum coriaceum. Taxonomy (NCBI): domain Eukaryota; kingdom Viridiplantae; phylum Streptophyta; class Magnoliopsida; order Malpighiales; family Erythroxylaceae; genus Erythroxylum; species Erythroxylum coriaceum. The sequence continues at coordinate 709,833 of JANQAP020000129.1, forward strand.
TATATATATACGCTAACGTCTCTTGCAGTTGCTTATATCAATCGTAAATATAAGGAATCTCTGACTCGTTAAAAGAGCTTACGAATTGAGAAAACTGTAAAAAAACCTAAACCACGTGCCAATAAATACTTTCCGTAAAGGTCCCGAAAGGTTAGAGCTCATTTAATACCCGGAATCAACTTTAGAATCAGAGATGAAACCAAAACCAGCTATTCCGTATTTCTTTATTTTTAATCTCTTCATTTACAATCCGAGATATATAATTAAAATACTATTATGTATTTCATTTGTGTGGCTCTTATCATGTCTTGCCCGGTCATCCTCCCTTTTGTAGCGTTTTTGAGGGAATCCCTCTCTCCACCTTTCCGTAAATGAATGATTGATGAGTCAAAAGATGAGGAATATTATTGCCATACTCGTCATGTAATGCTGGTGCATTGGATCAATAGGGTGAATAATCAAACTTTACTTAAGTTCACATCATTTTTGGTTGATTTCCATATCATCAACTTATTGGATGACACCTTCTGAAAGTGGACAAAACTATGTTTGTATGTAGAGATGGCCGTCCGAGGTCCACTCCTGGTGGCTGAGTCTGAGATGTGCAACCCAAGTTTGAATCGCTATTACAGTAGGATTATTATAAGTATAATTGATCGTCGACATTTAATATATAAAATTTTAAATTTATAACAAATAATATTATTTTAATATAAGAGTTCGGGTCAATTGGATCTTTCAAGTCGAGATTGAAGTGGTCGAAATCCGATTACCTAGAACTTATTCCATAGGCTTTAAATTAAGTCGACTCGAAACAAAATTGTAAATCTTACTTGCATGAACACATGCATATATATGGTTGCTTTACAAGAGAAACAAAAGGAGATAATTAAGAAAGCAGAGTATAATAGGAAAAGGAAATAGAAAAAGTTGGTGAAATAGTAAAACTTCAAAGGATAGGTGAACATTTGGTGCTTCAGACATGAAGTATCCAGATTATTTCCTCCCAGTGAATCGGAAGGGGATAGATTTTTAATGATTATGGGTTAGATACTTTTTGTTTAAAACTAATAGTAAAAACTTAACCTTATTGTAAATTTTAGATGGAAGGGGTTAACCAAAAATATCAAATTATTTATTTTAAAAAGAAATAGTTTTTCTTTTTTGGTTTAAATATTACTTAAAAAATGCGTAAGAAAAAATTGTTTTTATCATTGTTCATAGACGAAAGGAACTCAAGATCTCACACCATTTAATTTTGGGTAGAATTGTTACGCATATATATTATAAAGAAAAGGTTGCATGAAAAATGTTAAACTTAACTTGGTATATAATATTATAAAATTCTTCATTTTAATTAATACATTCATCACATTATTCTTTTTATTATTATTATTATTTATTTTTATGAAAATTATAACTTTTATTTGTCTTGTATTAGTGGCGGCATATCTTCAGTAAGATTTACTGAATAGTAAAAAAAAGACTTAAAAACTAAAGTTGAATAAAATAGTAATCGTCTGTAGAGGATCATGAAAGTAAATTTCTTACCTTTGTTTATTTCAGTTATAAAAATATGCTTTAGATTGATGCTATATTGGCTAAAATCTTTATATGAACCAGATGAAGTGAACTAATAAATTTTTTCTGTTATAGATTCTGTCCATCTTAATTTATAAGCAAACCCTTCGGAAAATAAAAATATATATGTTCAAATAGTGAATTAATATGAGCATGGAGAGATTGAAGAAAAACAAATTTCACCAAATTAGAATATTTCTGTAACATACGAGATTTATCTAAACCCTGGAAGTTGATGCTTCTGCTATTTTGGAGATTCCAACTCCCTGAATTGGACATGTGATCAGTGTCACTGTTCACAACTTTCTCACGAGTTCTCTTACTGTATGGATATTCAGGATTGCAACACAGCATCAAAAAGAGCCTCCAGCGTACACTTCGACCATAACTTGGTTTCAAGGTCATAAAAATGTATGTTAGATATTGCTTTCCCTTGTTTATATTTGAAGGTAAACACTCTTTATATAATCTGTATAAAAATAAAGAGATGCGCATACATAGTTAAATTTATACACTAAACAAGATAGGGTATGTATAAGCTGTAAAAGGTGCTGACATCTTGTAGCCATGAGAAGGCGACCGAGGTAACGCAAGTAAGATAGGATATAATTCCTCTTTGGACCATCAGTCGGATATGGTGGATTGTGATGTATAAAAAAGTCTAAACTTAATTTTTGACTAAAAAATAAAGGAAATTTATTTTCCTTCGTTTCACTTTATATATAAAATAAGATAAGGTTATTTAGAATAGAACCAAAAATGGTATGGAATGTTACATACATTAGATTTCACTTGGTTTAATTATTTCTGATGCTGTTCCTCAAATTTTTAAAAATTTCAAATGACTACTTCTATTGATTTCAAGAAACTCCTTGGTAACGTTACCTGTTAACATCTAAAGGAAGAAATCACGTAAAATCTGCCTAAACTAACTTAACCAAGCTAAAAGGAGAAATGCAAACTACCAGAGAAGATTACATTTTGTTTCCGAATCATATTGATTTTACATGTAGCTAGTGTCGTTAAATGTTCCTTTTGTCATTTAACAAATTATGCAAAGAAGCACGATATATAACAATGAAATGGAAATTAAATGTGCCCTTAGATACATGATAAAGCTTGAGCCCAGCCAGAGGCCCAATCAATCTTGGCTTATACGTTACGTAGTAGTCTCTTGTTTTCTATTTTTTTGGGACATTAAGGGTGTCACCATTAATTGTTACACATTTAGCCCTATCGTTGATCTCGAGCTAGGCCGGGCTGAGCCCGAGCTCAACTACCATCTCTAGTGTCACCGAAAGAGAGGATTAAGACACATATGCATCTAGTCATTAATTATAATAATTGGATTATTACCGGTAGTTGGCTAGTAATCTTTTGTTTTTCTTTTTTTAACGACATTAAGGGTGTCGTAATTAATTTTTGCACAATTATTTAGTGGAATCACATTTTGGTTACATGACAGCTATTAGTTAATGGAAAGAGAATTGAATAAAGTAAAAATGTAATGTACGATATTGCAGTGACCCACGCATATGTAGAATACAATTATATATGTAGATCCTAATAATATAGAAATTTTGTTGGTACCTATTTAGTTTTCCTCATAAATCCTAAAATTATCTAATTTCATTCATTACACAATAATTTATAAAGACAGGTTTAGAAGATTAAAGATGCATAGGATAGAGAAGATTACAAGTGTATTTAGATTGAACGAGAAGGAGAACTGTGGATGTAAATGTAGCTTCAATGTTAAGGAAGTAGCGAAGGATGCTTAGATCTTTGATAGTAAAAGTAGATCTTTGATGGTAAAAGTAGAATGAAGTTAATGAAAGATTGTTTGAATGGATTTTTGTAAAGAGTCTGGCATTAAGGTATCATCCACATAAACAAAAAGGAAGATAGTGTGAGTAGGGGTAAAGTGAATAAATAGAGAAGTGTCTGCTTTGGAAGAAATAAATCCAAGATTAGCAAGCTTGTGACTTAATCGGTGAAATTAGGCTTTAAGAGGTTGTTTGAGACTATAAAGTGCTTTATGAAAATAGCATACATAGTGAGAATGATAAGGATCAATAAAGTACAGTGATTGATGTATAAAAACAAGTTCTTGTAAGTTTCTATGTAGAAAAGCATTATTAATATCTAATGAATGGACCAATTTTTAGCCAAGACAAACGTAAGAATGAGGCAAATGGTGGTTGGTTTGAGAGCTAGACTAAAAGTGTAAGAATGAGGCGAATATGTTTGGTTTAACAACTGGACTGAAAGTATCTGTATAATCAAGACTGAGAGATTGGTGATAACCTTTGACAACTAGGCGATCTTTGTAGCGACCTAGAGAATCATCAGGATTGAGTTTGGTTCAAAAGTCCCATTTACATCCGACATGTTTGCACCTGGAGGAAGAGGGATAAAAGACCAAATATTGTTGTGAAGGAGAGCTTTGAACTCATTATTAGTGAGCAAATTTGTTTGCATGAGTAAAGGAAGTAAATTCTGGATCAACGGAGGACTCAACATTGGTGCTGTAATTCATGTGATTTGGAAAAGGTTTTAGTTTTTGACTAGAGTCCCAAGTTTGAGTAACCATTAGATGAGAGGATGATAGGGGTAGTTGATGGGTCGTAGTGTTATGGGAGAGTTTACAGAAAAAGTAGGTGATTCAGAAGTGGTAGAAATTAATGATAAGGTAGGATTAGAATTTGGTTGAAAAGCATATGGCAATTGGAAATGTAATGGTAAAGGTAGAAAAGTGAGAGAAAAAGAAGGAGAGTCGAGTAGGAGATTAGGTGTAAGATCTTGAGTTCCTTTCGTCTATAGATTTTATTTATAGAGGGATCAAAACGTTGATATCCTTTATAACTGGGAGCATAGTCAATGAACACACATGGAACATATTTTGGTGTGGGTTTATCAGTTCTAGTTTGACTAAAAAAGGGAAGCAAGAACATCCAAAAATCCAAAGATGATCAAGGTTAGGAAGTGTATTAAATAGAAGTTCATGAGGAGATTTGTAATGTAAGACAGATGATGGTAAACAAATAATGAGGCAAACAATTGTGAAAAACGAGTCAAACAAGAAGTGTTTAGGAAGAGAGATATGAATAAGAAGGGTGATTCATGTTTTAGTGAATGACAAATTTTATATTCAACAACACTATTCTTTTATGGGGTATGAGAACAAGAAATAAGAAAGATAATATTATGAGTGGTAAGAAAAGGAGCAACCAATCATTTAGTAAGTAGCAACCGGTCATTTGGTAAGTTCAAAGGCTCCATCAGATTAGAATATTTAAATTTTAGTGGAAAACAAGTTCTCATCAGTAACTTTGAAAAATTAGAATTTTTGTAAAGCTTAAGACTTATTAACGAGAGGAAAAACCTTGGTGTGTCGACTAAAATTATCAATCAAAATTATAAAAATTTGTGAAACAGAAAGTGATAAGGAAGGTGATGATAAAGCAAATACAAGCAAGAGGGGGATGAATTGTGAGTGACTTAAAAAATTTTGGAAGTTACTTTTAGTTTAAAAGGAAATGAAAGAAGATTGTCTATAATTAAAACAGTAGGAGCCTGTTGTGCGATAGGATCCTATTTAAACAGAAAGAGCCTGTTAAACGAAAAGTTATGTTAAAAATAATTTAAAACAAAAAGGCGTCTGTTAAAACTGAAAAGAATCTTTTGCAAATTGAAAACAGAAGGAGTTTGTTATAAAGTGAAGGAGCCTCTTGCTGAAATAAACACACATATAATATAATATGAAAATTTAAAAGTTAAAAGAAGAGAGAGAAGGACGCAGTCGATTTATACTGGTTCGACTTACAACCTAAGCCTACGTTCAGTCCTCAAGTATCCAACTTGAGTGTTTCACTATAAAAAACTAAGTAGTAATTTAACGAGCCTCTTCAAGATCACGAGTACATATTTTTTAAGATTTTTCAACCTTCCACACTCGAAGTGTATAACAAGCTTCTAAAAACTCATAGAAAAATAAAATGTAAAATCAAAAGTAAGTTCCCAAATAACAATTTCTCTCTTGATAGAGTGATTTCACTTTCTAAGGCACAATAAGAATAATATGCTCAAGAATATAGATATTGCTCAAATGTTTCGAAAGTCAGTGTATGCTCATTGCTTCACAGGTGTTGTTGCTCTTCTTTAAATAGTCAATTTCTTTAACTAGCCATTGCTTCATCTTAATTTTGAATTGACTTTGGATTTTCAATATCATCTCTGTTGGAACAAAAATTTTCGGAGCTAATTGTTCAAAAAGATAAGATCCTCCTAGATGTTAATAAGCAAAGTTTACTAAAAAGGTTGCTTCAAGAAAGGAAGTAATTTTCCTATGATTTTATTAAAAAATATCGTTATCTATACAAGGAAATAAATCTAATTTGAATTTTGAAATATTATATAGTTATCATCAAAATCGTTAAATATAAACCTTGAGCCAACAATCTCCTCCTTTTTGATGATGACAAGCAGTAATAGATATATTTTTCAAAATTCAAAGAGATAATAGATAATTTTGAAAGATAACTATGATTTTTATATGTTTAGACATGGTTAAAAGAAACCTGTCTATTAAGAAAGGAACCTATCATTTATATATCACAGATTTTCATAAGTTTAATAACAGAATCAATCACATATATAATCGAGGCAGCATTGAGAACTATGCATTGAGAAATATATCATCATATATACAAAAACATGCAAAAAATATATCAACATAAACTCTCCCCTTTGTCATTATAAAAAATAATAGAGTATAGGGAGGAAGGAACTATCACAAGTTCGAATAATCCAAGCAGATAAGAATAGCAACAGAGTTAATGAAGGGGTTCAAAGATTTTTCTCAGCAAAATATGCATGTCAAGAAGCTGATTTTGCATGCTATCTATTTGTTTTCGCATTTGTTCTTAATTGGCTTAAATGTTCTGTAGTTGTTGATAGAGTTTTACACTATTTTCATCCTGAGGAGGAATAGAAGTTTGTTGGTTTATAGTAGGATCTAAGTTTTCTGCTACTCTTTTAGATCTTTTGTCTACCTAGACATTGTTTTACAATTTGTATCCAAATTGAAAGGGAATGGAAGGGTGAAACTTAGTCGAAGCATATCAATTCAGATTTGCAAAAGGGACTCCATAATGGTTGAAAATCTTAGTGAGCAACATCCCATAAGGCAGGCAACTGGTGGTATTCTTATGATTCCCCTTATCCACCATGAACCTCAAGATCATAGCTGGAAGATTCTTTATATTCCCTTTTAGCAAATTATATACCACATAAGTGTCCAACAGGTTGCACCTTTCAACTGAACTACTCCTGGGAAAAATTGAAGTAGCTAAAAGCAATGCAAGACATTGTGGTATTAAATCTAATTTCCTACTCCAGGGTCTCTGGTCTTGGGTGTTCTCAGTATGAAGGCAGATGGATTTGACAACTTTGACTAATTCCAGATCATCAACATCCCACTTATGACAGGGGAAATTAATTCTCCCTATAAGAGCCACTTACAGTATATCTCCTTAGATTTCTTCAAAAATTAAAATTTCATATTCATGTAACCATGAGACAATGGCTAGCTTTCCATTAATTTGTTCCTTTTTCATGTGTGTGTAGAATATCCTGACTAGCTCATCACATACCGTCTCATCTAATTTTAGAAAATTTTCCCAACCAATGGCAACAAAGTAAGGAGAGATGGGCATACCTATGTCATCAAATATTATAGGAAGCATGATATGCCTAGCAACCACCTTTCTTTTCTAGTACTATGTTTTATAGCAGACTTCAGCTTCCATTGATTCAAACATTTTTAGTGGTATTGATTTCTTTCCTTGCTTGTGTGCATCTATCTTTATTTTCTTTGCCCTTTTTTCTTTGGGAAATATCTCTTATTGAGGTAGCTCTTTTCTATCAATGGGTCCTTAATAGTATCTTTAGTTACAGGCGCTTTGCCTTTGTTTATTTCATCCCTTTTCTTTTTCTAACTTCTTCTTCCTCTTTCTTTTCAGCATCTGTGGTTTCTTTTTGTTCAGAACTTTTCTCGGCTTGTTTTGTAAGATTTCCTCTGTTATGTGTTCATCTAATTAACCAAGTAGATTCTTCATCTGAATCATTTTCATTTATAATCTAGTGCACTTTAAGCACTTTCTTCTCTTGAGGATTAGAGGGGAAATGTTCAGTAATACGAGCTTCATCATAGTTAACAGAAGAAGTTGGAGTTTTCTTTTGTCTTTTTGATTTTGTTCTTGTCATTGTAGGTGAGCTTGGTGAAGTTTAAGAGAGAAAACAAGAGGCAATTAGAATATAGAGATTAGAATATGAGAGAAGTTTGCTTAGGGTATATTGAGTGATTCTTGAGCATTGATCTCATGAGAGGATGAGTAGACATACAGGTCAGAAGAGGAAGCATAATCGGTTGCATATCTTCTGACAGATGCGTACGTAGAGTTGTCAGATTGCACGCACATTTTTGAAAAGGTTGAAACTATATCATTAATGACTCCTTATTTTTAGGATACATGTCAACCTAAGAGAAGCCTTCTAAACTAAGAGAGTTTTAAACTCTAAGGAGTCTACTAAACTAAGAGAGAGTAAGGAAACAGAATAGAAGGAGCCTTCTAAACGAAATGCAAAGACAAGTAGTAGAGAATATTCATGCAGAAATAATATCAGAGAGTTTGCATATACCAAGCTCTTTTCTTAACACGCAAAACCTATCTTCAGAGAGTGGCTTGGTGAAAATGTCATTTACTTGATTATTAGTATTAACATGTAAAAGATTAATAGTTCCTTCTAAAACATGATCTCTAATAAAATAATGATTGATTCTATATGATTTTTCCTAGAATGATGCACGGGATTTTTAGAAAGATTTATAGCACTATTATTATCACATAATATAGGAATATGAGAAAAGTTTAGAGAAAAATCCAGAGTTCATGCTTCATCCATAAGATTTGAGTACAACAACTGGCAGTTGCTATATATTCCGCTTCAGTCATCAACAACGCTGTGTAATTTTGCTTCTTGCAGGACCAAGATACTAGACATCCTCCAAGAAATTGACAGTGACTACTTGTGCTTTTTTGATCGACTTTATCACCAACATAATCTGCAATATAATAGCCCGCTATGTCAAATGAATCAATTTTTGGATACCATAGTCCAAAATCCATAATTCCATAGGGATATCGAAAGATTCTTTTGATTGCTTAAAGGTGGCTTTCTTTTGGATTTGATTGAAAGCATGCATAAAGATACATACTAAGCAATAGGATCCTATTTAAACAGAAGGAGCCTGTTAAACGAAAAGTTATTTTAAAAATAATTTAAAACAGAATGTGCCCGTTAAAACTGAAAAGAACCTCTTGCAAGTTGAAAATAGAAGGAGCCTGTTATAAAGTGAGGGAGCCTCTTGCTGAAATAAACACACACATAATATAATGCGAAAATTTAAAGGTTAAGAGAAGAGAAAGAAGGACGCAGTTGATTTATATTGTTTCAACTTACAACCCAAGCCTAGGTCCAATCCCTAAGTATCCAACTTGAGTGTTTCACTATAAAAACTAAGTAGTAATTTGATAAGCCTCTTCAAGCTCACGAGTACATATTTTCAAAGTTCTCTAACCTTCTACACTTAAAGTGTATAACAAACTTCTAAAAGCTCACATAAAAATAAAATGTAAAATCAAAAGTAAGTTCTCAAATAACAATTTCTCTCTTGATAGAGTGATTTCACTTTCTAAGGCACGATAAGAATGATATGACTCTCAAGAATATAGATGCTGCTCAAATGTTTCGAAAGTCTGTGTATGTTCATTACTTCACAGGTGTTGTTACTCTTCTTTGAATAATCAATTTCTTCAATTAGTGGTTGCTTCATCTTAATTCTGAATTGACTTTGGGTTTTCAATATCATCTCTACTGAAACAAAAAATTCTGGAGCTAATTGTTCAAAAAGGTAAGATCCTCGTATATGTTAATAAGGAAAGTTTGCTAAGAAGGTTCCTGCAAGAAAGGAAGTAATTTTCCTATGATTTTATTTCTTTTAAAAAATATCGTTATCTATATAAAGAAATAAATCCAATTTGAATTTTGAAATATTATATAGTTATCATCAAAATCGTTAAATATAAACCTTGAGCTAACAGGTGATGGTCCCCAAATGTCATAGTGAATAAGTTTAAGAGATTTAGTAGACTCTAGTAGATGTAGGAAGAGATGACGATAACTTTTGCGTTAAAAACAAGAGATACAATTGATACTAGTAAGAGACGCTTGAAGTGACAAAAATAATTTTAAAAGAGTGTTACTGGATGGATAATTAAGACTTTGATGCCAAATGTATGGAGAAACTAGTCGATTAGTAAAGGCTATTGGAATTGTGAATGGACATGAATGTTTAAGGAATAGATATTATTGTGGATACTTTTTATGAGAAGTGGAATCTTGGTGAAAAGGTCCTTTACAACATAACTAGAGGGATTAAATTCAATTAAAAAATTTGTGTGTAACAAATTATGCAACAAAAAGTAAATTTACTATAAGATTAGGCACAATAAGAATATTAGATAAATGTAAGGGTCAAAGAGTTACTGGGAAAGTTAAGGAGCCTTTAGAGGACATAGAAAGAGTATTGACATTTTCGACAACCATTTGATCAGTACTATGATATGATTGGATTGAGTCAACAATATTGGTGTTGGGTGTCACATGTGAAGAAACTAAATATCCAGAAGCAATTCAATAAGTTCACTAGAGGAATATGGGGATGAATTTTGGGTAGATAGAATATTAAGAATAAAGAAAGCAAGTTGAATTTGTGTCGAATCATGGTGAGGGTTGCAAGAATTATTCTTAGATTGCATATATTGGAAGCAACAACTAGCAGCTATATAACTATATGACCATTTTTTTTATAAATTTGACATTTGGGGGTTGGTGATTAGAATTGGGTCGAAAATTTAAATTTAAAGATGGGTGAGATGAGGGATATTGGGTTGGGCTATAGGGGATTGTATGGTGCATATTAGGATTGGGCTAGTATAAGGAGTTGTGGCTTGGGTTGGGGATATTCAATAAGTGGGCTATTTGGGCCAGGTCTGAGAGAAGGGTTAAGTGACTCGATCGAGTTTAAATAAGGAAAAGACCTAAAATGGTCTGGAGAGTTGCCAAAAACCCCTCAATGCTGCCATTAGGATCTAGAGTGTCCACTGCCATTATAAGTTGAGAAACAACCGTCATGAGTTGCATCGAACATTATTTTTGGTGGAGCTTGATAGAGTGATAGCATTGGTTGTTCGAGAAGTAAGAGTTTGGCTTATAGTTTAAAGAAAGATGGAAGTTTTCATAACTTTTCATTACATGATGAAGGACTCGTAATTGGAAGGGATATCATTGATGGTGAGATTGTTGATGGAGGCATAGCTTGGGTGGTGGTGAAATGGACTTGTCGATATAGTCTATCAAGTCACGGGTAAGTAAGATGGATTTTACTTGGTTTTTCCAAATTAGGTAATTTTTATTATCTAAAGTGGTAATTATGAAATTGGTGATGTTGGTAATTGTAGTTTAGTCGATTCTGAATGCACTTAGATGCTCAAAACTTATGTGTAGACCATATTTATGAATTGGTATTAAAGTTAGTGTTAAAAAAGTTTTTGAGAATATGCTCGGATGAGCTCTGATATCATGAAAGAATAAAGAAAGTAGAAAAATATTTGAACAATAATGTAACTAAGTATTTTGTATTGATTATGTGTATGTTAACATGAAAGTATATATTGGTATTTATACACACCTGGACTAGTAATAATATTGATAAGATATTATATTGAACACACATATACACATAATAATACTCGATATGGGACATGATATTTCTAACTTTCATTCTTTATATTGTTTGTTATGAAATTTAACCAATTGATTTGTTTCATTATTTAGTGTGTATATTGTTGGAAAATTAGGGTAAGATTCAATCCTGCATGCAGCGGAATAAATACAAAACTTTTTCGTATGATTTTCCTAAGCTAATATCACCTAAATTGTATAAAATAATTAACACATAAATTATAATAAAGTATGATTATTAAAATTCATACCTTATTCTAAAGCTTAATCCTTTTCTTATAGTTTCTCTCGAACTATTTCTAAAATTGACTCATCTCAATTATTGTAGCCATACAAGTGTCCGACCTCTAACAATATCCATAAAACATGTTAAGAGAACTCTATATCTATATAAAAAGGGTTAGGTAAGAAGTAATAGCTCCCTTAGTGTAACATCCCGTTCCCATATTAAGGGTTAGAACTATAAAATACGGTAAAGGTGAGATCAAGGAGAGATTAAGAAAACTGCATTTTCATGCTCATGCGTAATGATAGCATAAACACACACGTGAATATTGATTTTTGCACATTAAAATGACTGTACATGCATTCATTGACATATTCTGGGTATAATTGAG
>JANQAP020000129.1:792403-803761 GCA_026874005.2 Erythroxylum coriaceum
GAAAGACAAGGAAGATGGCCATTCCAAAGAGTAAAGTGTCGTGAATGACAAATGAAAGACCACAAAATGGTCTTTAACGTGGGAAAAAAAAAGGCGTGAGCGGATGCCACTTGTCACCTTTTTGTGGTCTCCAATTGGCTCTTTTAAAAAGCTAATCCATTTGTCTCCAATTTTCAACCCAATTTTCAGTGACACTTGTCAGTAAATCTTAATGTCACATATTAAAATTTTCACTGACATTTGACATTTATTTCTATACTTTTCATCAATTGTTCTGCCACTTGACATTTTTCCTAGTCCAAAAATACCCTTAAATTTTAGAAAATCCTCAAATTTTTAGCAAAATTCTAAATAAATGCTTATACCCTCAAAAATAAATTTTTAATACAAATAATTTACAATTCTAATTATAATCACATTCATAGATCAATTATACCTAGAAATGTCAATGAATGCATGTACAGTCAATTTAATGTGTGTAAAAATTCAAATTCACATGCATGTATGCTAACATTATGCATGAGCATAAAAATGCAATTTTCTTAATCTCTCCTTGGTCTCACATGTACCGTATTTTATCTTTCTAACCCTTAATATGGGAGCAGGATGTTACATCTACATAACTCAGATTACTAGTAACTTCAATCTCTTGAGTTGATAATACATGCATTGGGTCAGATCTATACCTCCTAAGTATGTTCACATGAAATACATTGTGTATCTGAGACATTTCTAATTTGTACGCCAATGGTCCTATCCTTTCAAGGATCTCATAAGGACCAATATACCTAGGGCTTAATTTGCCCTTCTTTCCAAATCTCAACATTCCTCGCCAAGGTGAGACGCTCAAAAATACTTTGTCTCCTATACTGTATTCCATATCCTTTCTGTGCTGATCTACATAACTCTTCTGTCTATCTTGTGTTGCTTTTATTCGACTTCGGATCAATTTCATCTTATCCATAGTATCTTATATCAATTCAGGGCCTTCTATCATTCTCAAACCTTCCTCCTCTTAATAGAGAGGCGATCAACATTTTCTACCATACAATGACTCATAAGGTGCCATTCCAATACTACTGTGGTAGTGGTTATTGTAAGCAAATTCAATCAAGGCTACGTACTGATCCCAAGCTCCTTGAAACTCCAATACACATGCTCTAAGCATATCCTCAATAGTTTTGGTTGTCCTCTCACTCTGCCCATCTGTTTGAGGATGAAATGCAGTACTGAAGTTTAACTTCGTACCCATAGCCGACTGTAGACTCTTCCAAAACCTCGAAGTAAATCTGAGATCCTTGTCTGATACTATAGATACTGGAACCCCATGTAGTTTCATTACCTCATTCACATACCTCCGTACCAATTGGTCTAGTGAGTTATTCTCTCTCACTGGTAAGAAATGAGCCGACTTAGTCAATCGGTCCAATGAAATCTATTGTGATTTGTTCCCATTTTCACTCCGGAATAGGTAACGAATGAAGTTTTCCAACTGGAGCCTGATGTTCAGGCTTAATCTGTTAACAAGTTAAACACTTAGCTACATAATATGCTTACTTGTTTCTTCATCCCTGGCCACCAAAAATGTTGTTTAAGCGTATTATACATCTTGGTAGTACCAGGATGTATATCATAAGCTGTTAAATGAGCCTCTTCCAGGATTTCCTTTCTTAATTCATCCATATTAGGCACACACAACCTCTGTTTTAACCATAATGTTTCATCTCTCAATTCAAATTCAAAATCTGGATTCATGTTAATTTTCTCAATCAATTTCACCATTTCAGGATCTTTACTTTGAGCTCTTCTAATTCTCTCATGCAACATCGGTCTCAACTTTAGTGTAGCTATCAATGCTTCATTTTGCTCTAAATTTAACTCCACATTCAAAGCTCTCAACTAAACTAAGCTCGATAATCTCGATAACTGAATCTGAGCTACACTGCTATCTGACTTCCTACTCAATGCGTCTACCTCTATATTAGCTTTCCCTGGATGATACTCAATCGTACATTCATAATCCTTTAACAGGTCGATCCATCTTCTTTGCCTCATGTTCAACTCCTTCTGACTCAGCAGATACCTCAAGCTCTTATGATTAGTGTATATCTTGAATGTCTCTCTATACAAATAATGTCTCCATATCTTTACAGCAAAGACTACTACTGCAAGCTCTAAATCATGTACCAGATAATTCATCTCATGAGACCTTAATTGTCTCGATACATAGGCTATCACCTTTCCATACTGCATCAATACACATCCCAATCCTTGGTGCGAAGTATTACTGTATACTAAATAACCACCAGTTCTCGATGGAATAGTCAGCACTAGCACTGTAGTCAACCGATGTTTCAATTCCTCAAAACTTCTCTGACACTCATCATTTCATTTGAAGACCACATTCTTCCTCAGAAGTTTAGTTAGAGGGGCTAAGATCAAAGAAAACCCCTCGACAAACATTTGGTAATATCCGACCAATCCTAAGAAACTCTGAATTTCAGACACATTCTTCGAAGCCTCTCATTTCATTACTGCCTCTATCTTCTTTGAATTCACTTGAATACCTTGCCCACTTACTATATGACCCATAAACACTACTTGATCCAGCCAAAACTCACATTTACTGAATTTAGCATATAGTTGTTTCTCCCTTATAATCTGTAATATCACTCTCAAGTGCTCAGCATGCTCTTCTCTGCTCTTTGAATACACCAAAATGTCATCAATAAACACTATCACAAAGCGATCTAGGTAGGACTGAAATACCTTATTCATCAATGCCATAAATGCAGCTGGTGTATTAGTTAATCCAAACGGCATTACTAAAAACTCATAATGTCTATACCTGCTCCTAAAAGCACTCTTCGGTACATCAACCTCTACTATCTTCAGCTGATAATACCCAGACCTCAAATCCAGCTTAGTGAATACCTGAGCTCCCTGCAACTGATCAAACAAATCATCGATTCTAGGCAACGAGTACTTGTTCTTCACTGTGACCTGATTCAGTTGCCTCTAATCTATGCACAGTCTTAAGGTTCCATCCTTCTTCTTGACAAATAAGATTAGAGCTCCCCAGGGTGAAACACTGGGTCTAATAAATCCCTTATCTGGCAACTCTTGCAACTAAATCTTCAACTCCTTCAGTTCTACAGGTGCCATCCTATATGTAGGAATAGATATAGGAGCAGCACCTGGATCTAGATTAATTGTGAACTCTGTTTTTCGGTCTGGAGGTAAGTCAGGTAACTCTGTGGGAACCACATCCAGGAATTCCTTAACCACAAGAATGTCCTGCATATCTTGCTCAGTTCGGTTATCAATGACGTGGGCCAAATAAGCCTCACATCCTCCTTGCATCAACCTCAAAGCACTCACAAATGAAATTAGTCTGAGCTGGCACTGCTTGACTAATACCTTTAAACACTGCTCTCTGCTAATTAGGAGATTCAAATATTACCTCCTTAGTATAACAATTCATGATGGCCTATGAGTAGTGAGCCAATCCATGCCTAAGATAACATCTATTTTCTTTAGCGGTAACACAATCAGGTCTACCTCTAACTCTGCCTGATCAATTCGAATCAAACACCTCTTGTAGACTTCCCCTATCATAGTGGTACTACCTATCGGTGTACTCACCTCTAATCCACATCTTAATAACTCTCTGTCACAATGCAACCTAGATGCCACATACGATGCAATGAAAGAATGCATAGATCCAGGATCTAGCAATACATAAGCCTCAAATGTAAATATAAGTAACACACCTGCAATGACATCTGGAGAGTCTTGAGCTTCTTGTCTTGTCATGGCGTAGACTCGAACTTGAGACTATGGTTGATTACTCCGAACCTCAATCCTAATAGTAGGGCTCCCAGAACTCATTTTGCCTCTACCACAGCCTCTCTGTCTAGACCCACTGGCTCAGCTTGGCTGAACTGTAGTTTCTGTTGCCACACCACCAGACTGTGCTCCAAACACAACAGAACAATCCCTAATATGATGACCAAATGAGCCGTATCGAAGACAGGCTGCTGTCAACTTCCAGCATGCACCACTATGCTTCTTCCCACAATGCTCATAATTCGACAACTGGCTCGATACTGTACCTTTGCTATTACCAGACTGAACAAAACTACCCCTCTGTCTGAACCTTGACTGTCTTGATCCAATCGGTGGTCTAAAAGCTCGGCTCTGACGCTTATTGAACCTTCTGCCAGAACCACCCTAAGATTCACTGGACCTCTTCTGTCTAGACTCTAATCCATGTTCTACTTACTATCCTTCAACAATTGCTCCATGTGGATCTAGGCAGCTCGTAGTTCCATAAAACTACCCAGGTTAGAAATAGCTAGCCTTGTCCAGATTTTCATGTTCAATCCATCTTCAAATCTCCTACACTTGTCTTCCTCAGTAGGAATCAAAGCAGTAGCATATCCCATCAGTTCATTTAACTTAACCTCATACTTTGCCACAAACAAACTGCCCTACTTCAGATCCAGAAATTCCTTCATCTTTTTGTCCATGTAGATCTTGGGCATATAATTCTCCTTGAAGACCCTCAGGAAGTCTTCCCATCTCAAACTACAAGGCCTGATGGTACTACCTGGAACAATTTTCCACCATTGATAAGTTGGGCCTTGCAATAGCAAAATAGCATAGTCGAACCTCTCGTTCGATTCACAGGCCATTTGGTCAAAGACTCTATCTAGCCATCCCTCGGCCTTTACAGGATCTGTACTTCCGGAGAACTCCACAGTCCCCTGCTTTTACAGTTTATCGTACCTCCTTTCCCTTCTCTCGGGTATTCTTGGAGGCATTCTCTCAGGTCGAGACACAGACGACTCTCTACTGGCTCTTTCTGATCTTAGGTCAGCTGATTGTTCCACTTGATCTTTTATGACGAATGACCTATAATAAACAATAACTTCAATTACCATACAAAATTCTCATCATATTTCATGCCTAACATTTCTACAAATCCCTATGGATGCCAACCATGCTCTGATACCACCAACTGTAGCTCCCCACCCCCATCCGACATGTACACGTACACCCTTTGGACGAACGTGCATATACCTGACAAAAATGGTGTGCTAACTATTACACTTTCACTATATAGCATGGCATCATAACTACTTCATAATTAACACAATGTTTAAAACCCAAAAATTTCCTCATATCATTTTATAAACTATATTTACAATGTAGCATTACAACCATCATCCATGCTTGTACAATATTAGCCTATCAGAGTCACAGCTCTGTCTACAAAGTATATTACATGTATGAGGAATTAAACAAATATTAAACTAATCCTTCAGTCCCAGATGACCTACCTTTGAGCCATGTCCTCTATCCAACAGCTGTGCAAAATCTCTTCTAAGCAGTCTTAGAAGTTAGATCGTCGCTCTCTCGAACTTGAAAATATCACATTGCAATTTGGTTGAGTTTTGCGAACTCAATTGAGTAACCATCCTCGATAGTTCACTCTTGTCATGCAACACACAATTTATGTCATCACATAATTCACATCATCTCAATTTTCATCATGTAATCAAGAAACTCTTTGTTCACATAGAACACATTTCAGAATCCATACAATTCATCATTCCATTGCAATTATGCAGATTATAATCATCGATAATCAATCACACATATCATACAACAAAAGTCCTCAAAACATTGCAATCATTCAATTTATTCATATCATATGTATATGCAATGCTTATAAGACTCAACTTCATTTAATTATGTTATTATGACCGAATGTCTTTTTCACTATCCGGTATCCGTTGTGGATACCAGGCTTTATCATACTGTCCCTTATCCGTTGGGGATACAAGGCTCTTTATACACAGCCATAGGCTCCTACCACAGATGTCTAAGCTTTAAGCTCTTTTTCATTGACGACTCTAGTCACAACTGCCTTTAAATTTCATACATTCATGTAATGAAATGCACCATACGTATTCATTTTTTCACATTCACATTCTTTCTCATTCACATTTGTCATCGGACTTTTAGTCTGGCATTTAACATAATAGCTGAGAATCATTTATTCAATAACATTCACATTCAAGTAGCACTTCCAATGTTCTATTCATGCATCAAAACGCCTCGGACATTGAATGTCTGGAATTCAGTTTATACACATCATAATAATTCCATACACAATTTAACAAACAATCAAAATGAGACCATCTTAGGTTACTCACAATTGCTCCTTTCAGCTTATTGTCTTGAAGTCCCGACAATATCTGGAAGTGGTCGCTCAATGTGTTCTTTTAATTTACACTTCAAATCCTTCAGTAAAATTCCAAAAATGGGGAGAGCAAATGAGAGGCTTCGGTGGATGAAACAAAGACAAGAATAGAGAAAAACAAAACAAAATATGGACTGGAATGTTTTCTTTGCAAGGAGTAACGTGGGTAAGTCAATAACACAAAAATACCTAGCTAGGTATTTCGGTGATGAAGAGCAAGGAGAAAGTTTTAGTGTTTCGGTGATGAACAAGCCAAAAGAATTGCAGAAATCTCCTTACCAAAAATGTGACTTAGGTGTCCCTTTTAGATCTTGACACATATCTCCAATGCATGTGTTACATTTGTCTATTAGTTATGCTACCATTTGTTCCTTAGTTATTGGTCCTCACATCACACATTAATGGGTCCATTTGTCACTCCATAATTAGTCCATTTGTCAATGACTTACTAATCCAATTGTCACACTTCCATTTGTCTCTTATTTCTATATTTTTCTTAAGCTAAAATACTTCAAATATTCAGAAATTTCCAAAGTGTCCAAAATGTCACCAAAAATACTAAATCAATTTTACTACACACCAATTAAATTTTCAATTCAAATAATCCATAATTCACATTTTAATTACATTAAAATCACTTATACCCGAAAAATATCACTGAATGCCTGTACAATTATTTTAATGAGCGTCAACATTATTCACGTATATGTGTATGCCATATGATGCATGAAATGCACTTCTAAATTCTCAATAAACTCTCATATATAGTATCATAGGGTTCTAACCCTATTCACGGGACAATGGGATGTTACAAAAATAGCTGAAAAAGGGTTATAAAGTAGGTATAATTTTTTTTATTGGACTCCTTATTGCATGAACTTAATGTTGGAAAATATAGGAGGTGCTTTCATATCATTGACAAAACTATACAAAAAGCAAGAAAAGTGACAAAGTTCATTTATAATCGTGCATTGATTCTAAATTTGATGAAAAGGGCTTCACCAAGGGTAGGAATTTGTATAGTTCTCCATTACAAGATTTTAACTAATCTCTTATTACTTTAATGTTTTGTTCTAATGAAGAAGGCCCTTAGACAAATATTGACAAGTGATAAGTGAATTATATCTCCATATGTTAAGTCTAATATTGAAATGGAGGTTTCTATAATTATACTTAAAGATCATGAATGTTGGTCCTGACGTCAATTTTCATTTGAGTTTATGATGAGGCTAAATTCCCAAATTTGGGCTAAATATTTTTTTGTTTGATCAATTTAAGGTCTAACATTATAACTTGCTCGATTAAACTCTAAACATTATCGAGTCTACTTAATATTAGGCTACTTTGATCAGAAATTTGAAAGTATCATACACACACCGTTACTATATATAAAAAAGTGTTTGAAGAAGCCAGGTGGATTCCATGTGGATTTTCAGAAAAGAGAAAAAAAAGAAATGATTTGTTTTTCTTCAACCCTTTCCTTTCCTTTCCTCTACGACATCCCCATGAATCCCTCTGCTGTCGCTATTCCCTTAAGCCCTCTCATCACTCGCTCTCTCTCTCTAACTACAAAATTCAAGCTTCTCTCTCTCTCTAACTACAGATTTCAAGCTTCTGCCAACTACATCTTTGGCCTTTGGTTTCATCACTAGTTTGATTTTCATGCAAAACAAAGATTTCCCATTCGTAATGCTCAACCCTTTTTCTTTGATTTTTGAGTACATCTTCGTTTAGTGTATGATTTTCAACTTTTTGATTAATTTAGCATATTGTATTTATTGGAGATTTTGTGATTAGCAAAATTGACCACTTGGGTTCTCTCTCCTTCTCGTTATTTTGGCCGAAAACTCACATGAATACTCAACGAAACAAACGCTTTTTTTTGGTCATATTCTAACCAAAAAATTGACCCATTAATTGAAATCAATGATTCTAATTATACTATTACAATTGAAGCTTAGTAATACCATAATTAGCCCATTCTAGTTTGATGTGCATCTCATCGGGCTAGAACCAATCTTGACTATATCTATTCTATCCAGATGCATTACTATGGCACTAGACCTCAGTATAGTCTCATTCTTTAAAGGTATAGTGATCTGTTGTAGATATTCTATATATGCCTACTGGTTTATTACAAACTCTAGAGATACTAGTCCAAGAATTTTCCCTATAGGTGCCAATACATCTCTCATTGCTGCCGTAGTTAAAGTAACTGGTCTCATTGGAGCAAATTTTATGCAAGCAACACTTGATAAGTTACAGTTTCGAGATCTTATTGCTAGATGGATAACAACTGCTTCCAAGTATTTAATGTTTCTTACAGTTAAATGAAATGACAGAATAAGATCCAAATTCAACCTTACTCAAGCTTGAGCATGAGATTAAGCTTGAGATTGCTTTGGAAGTGATAATAATGGATGATTCTTGCTATGCAAAATGTCTAACATGCATTTAGATAACATCACTTGTAGTTTCTATTTCCCAAGAACAACTACCTTGTGCTATAATGCTTGTTCTTGTCTTGAACCACAAAGTTCTGACCATATTAGCATCCAATCTTCTTGATTTGTAGTGCTTATAGACTTGAAACATTAGCACTGTCAGCAAAAGAACCAGAGGCACTTCCTTTTTACGCCAGTTACTGGATTGAATTTTTGTATCAATATTGCATTTGTCTTAGGTACTTGATTGATGACATAGAGTGAAAGGCAATTGAATGATGGAATTTTGAATCTTTAAAAGCTGTTTCTTGATCCTGACTTACAACTGGTGGCGAGGCATCGAGTAAATAGTTCTGCAGGAAGATGGGGACATATTCCAATAGAAACCATCTACCACTAGAAGTTAGTTCAGGGGCATCTGTAACCCACTTTACCTGGTTCTATTCAAGAAGCTTCTTATCTGCTCCGAAAAACCATTTACGACCATTTATCTAGTTTGTACATATAGTGTTTATAGTGCTTACCAAATGTCTGTAACCATTTCCTAGTATAAACTATGGATGCAGATTCCTATTACCATGAAGGGTGTTTACTGTCTTTTGTTTTACTTTTTTGATGTACTTGTGAAGATGACGATTTTAACTTAGAAAAATCAGTATAAACACTTGAGATGATTGTTATTCTTTCTTGCTTTAAATAAATCAAAACACTCATGAGGCATTTTTGTTATAAGTACATCCATAATCATGCACGCCAAGCTAAAGACTTATGCTTAAATCATTCTTTTTCCAACAAACAATTTGTAACTGTCAGGAAAGGACTCAAAAGGATGTTAATAAGGAGGCTGTTGCAAGAAAAGTAGTAGTAATAGCATAAGAAGAATCAAAATTTGGTGGTGAAGATCCGTTCTTTTATAAAAATTCTTAACTGAAATTTCATCTATGTTTTCCATTCTCTACATTATACAGATACTTCACAGTATTTCAACATGGAATAGATTTCATTCTTATGAGGGATTACCTAAGAAGAGAAACGAAGGAGCTTTTGATTAAGGCACTTAATATTTTAGGCTTTTGTGGCTTCTATTGGGGTCTTGGCCTTGTTGGCGACAATTTGCTCGAAAAGAACCTTTATTTTCAATTATTTGATCATTTGGAAGAGACCTATTCCATTGTTACTTCCAGGGAAATCAACATGTTTTAACATTTGTTGGGTCACTTCATAGAACTTGGCAGAGATGTTGCTCATGGCTTTCAACATAGATCAACTCATCTAATCTATCAAACTTTCCATCCATCTATAAAACAGACACTTGAGATTGACTCACAAGAAAGAAAGTATAATTTGTTTTAGTTTCCTCAAGCGCCAAGAAAAGAGGAAGCCCAGACTTGTTTAGTGCGTTGAAACACTTTTCACATGGCTTGTAATGCAGATCAATAAAGATTCATGTTCAGAAGTTTTAATAGAACTTGATGCCTGGGTATGAGCAAGTAAGCTTCCTTCCACATGGTATCCATGAGATGGTAGAGCCTTCATCAAATAGATAAACAGGGCTAAAGAACTGAACCCCTTCTTTCATTATCAACTTAACTCCCAGGATCTTCCCCTCATTGTCATCTGGAATGAGTTGGGTTGGCAGAACTTCTATAACAGCATCAACATATTGCTTTTGTGGATGTATATCCTGGCCATATATGAAGACGCATAACTATGTCACATAGCATTGTCATAAACAACGCAAGAATCCATATGAAGTTAATTAGGAAGCCTTTATCTAAAAGAAACAATGCTATTAATATCAATCCACTTCAGTGTTTACGAAGAGTCAATTATTAAAATGCTACCAATATAAGCATCAAAATCTAGTTTGTGAGCTTCAATGCTAGCTTTGTTAGAATCATTCATTTCGGTTTATGGGTCGGTTTTTTAGCTAGAATCTGACCAGAAAAAAATTTGTTTCATTGAGTACCTATGTGAGTTTCTGGCCAAAACAACAAGAAGCAAAGAGAACCCAATTGGTCAATTTTGCTAATCATGAAATCTCCAACAAATACAACGTGTTGAATTAATCAAAAACTCGAAAAACATGCACTGAACGAACAGGTACTTAAAAATCCAAGAAAAAAGGCTAAGCAATAGGAATGAGAAATCTTTGTTTTACATGAAAATCAAACGAGCGATGAAACCAAAGGCCAAAGATGTAGTTGGCAGAAGCTTGAAATCTGTATTTAGAGAGAGAGAGA
The DNA here is from genome assembly GCA_026874005.2 of Erythroxylum coriaceum. Classification (NCBI taxonomy): domain Eukaryota; kingdom Viridiplantae; phylum Streptophyta; class Magnoliopsida; order Malpighiales; family Erythroxylaceae; genus Erythroxylum; species Erythroxylum coriaceum. Next base: position 803,362 of record JANQAP020000129.1, read on the forward strand.
GAGAGAGAAAGAAATGAAAGGGGGCTTAAGGGAATAGTAACAACAAAGGGATTCATGGGGATGTCACAGAGGAAAGAAAAGGAAAGGGTTGAAGAAAAACAAATAATTTTCTTTTTTTTTTCTTTTCTGAAAGTCCATGTAGAATCCCCTAGCCTCTTCAAACACTTTTTTATATATAGTAACAATATGGGTATGACAAATTCAAATTTTGGTTCAAAATGGTCTAATATTGAGCTGACTCGATAATGTTTAAACCTTAATCGAGCAAGTTATAATGTTAATCCTAAATTGATCGAATCAAAAAACGTTTGGCTCAAATTTAAGCATTTAGCCTATTATCAAAGGAGTTGATTATAAATTTTAGTCATAAAGTTTATAATAATAAAAATTATAAAGTGGG